>JZKD02S1786842.1:16546-27326 GCA_000966675.3 Picea glauca
AATTAACCTTTTTACCTTTGAAAAGCTCCTTATCTCTCCTTGTGGCTTCCCTGGCCACTGAAAGTCACTTCTAGCCATCCCATCTTGTAGTGTTTCTCCTCCTGATTCCAATGAGATATTACACTGAGAGGTTCCTCCAAGTAATGTGCTTAAAATGACCTCTTCGGTGATTTCAATTAACTTATAGATCAAAATAGTCAAAATCCTGGAAATCGTCGGAATGTAATGAAACCAAAGCCAACCTATGTGGAATGGATCATAATGATGGAATATGATGATCAATGCAATATGGACCCCACAATTCCTCTCAAATACTCTTGTACTCGCTATAACATCCATCTGGACTCTGGTCAACATAAATCTCTGCACTGTGACGATGTCCCAAAGTGGGGACATTACAATTTTCGACACGAAAAAAGAGAGGAGATATAGTAAAGAATTGTACAAATATATATCATATATACAATAATATAACAGAGATATAGTAGATATATAACAATAAACAAAGAGATACATCAATACACAATTTCTACTAATGAGTGAAATGTACAAAACTGTAGAAATACATAGTGAAAGATTCGCTAGAATGGTGGCAACTTATCTCTGGGAAGAGATGTGATGGATACGCTCATTTTTCAGAAGATGATTAAAATGAGGATCTAAATGCATTTTTAACATAAATAAAATCCAAAACCCTAACCTTGGAAGATGAAAATCCAACAGTTTTATGAACCCCGTTTTCAGTAGTTTGGTGTATCAACTTCTCGGGGGCGTAACTTTGGTATACAATCTCTGTTTGGGGTGCATGATAGATCGTTGGAAAGGTATCATCGAGGATATTTATTTTTTGGTCTCAATTATAGCCTTTGGCTATCATTTCGTTTCTTGATCTCAATTAGGAACCAAAAAACTGCTAAAAATAGTAAATTTCCAGAAGACTATTTTGAGCCAATTGGAATAGGTGGGTGGCCATCGATATCCACCTGGATCAATTTTCAATAACATAGAATTTTAATCTACTCAATATTTGGGCATATTTTCTTACTCAATTTGAGGTTCCTAGTGTACTTAGTGGAATCTAGTATGATGGAAGTATGGCTAGTGGTTGTGAAAAAAATGGATTTGGACTCAGAACATCCTCAATCTCATTTATTATATTTTTTTATTTAATATTTTCCAATTCTTGCTCCAAAATTGAATGGGAAAGAGTATCACCTATAGAAAATGTAATTTCAGGAGTCAAGAGGGTCCAAATCCTACCACATCGACTTTTGAGATCTTCTTCTGAATTACCTTGTTTTTTTACAATAACCTTTTCTATTTGAAACTTGTTTTCTTGTTTTTTGTATTGATATTTGTGCAGTGTTAAGGAAATTCTTCTCAAATAACAAAATTTCTTCAGTGACCAGGTCATTTGTAATTTAGTGTGTTTCAACAATTCATTGGGATACCCAGTCTGGTATCTCAACACTATAAATCTCCATGGCAGTGGTATTCCTTTGGTCTCCTAAATTATGAGAATTACTTTTACTTAGGATTATTTTTCATTATTGTTGGGATGTTGTATGTGTCTATTCAAGATTAACATGGGGTGGATCAACTTCATCATCACCTCTGAGACATCCTTCATTATTGCCTCCTCTATTAATGTTCTCCTCTTGTTTTATTTTCACAGAGAATGAAATCACACATGGCTGAGGATTCAAGGAAGATTGCACATTAGAGTCCCCTTTCCCCCTTTGTCTTGTTCTTCTTTTATTTTGTGTGTTTGAGTTGATTTTTGCAACTATGTATTCATTACACACATTCTTGTCCTTCCTGGTGAGGTCATTATCGTCATTTTCTTCATCAATTGTAGTAAATATATTATTGTACCTCATGGATGTTAAGTGTTTGGAGAATGTTTTAATCCCTATAAAAATCCCCATGTTATGTATAAAACTCCTTATTAAGCCCTACATATTGAATAATTACATGTATAGTGTTATATGTGTAGGTTGGATAGAAACCTTCATTGCATCCTTTCATCATATTTGTACTCTTTAATCATAAATGGAATGTATTCATTGGGTTCTTATAATTTTTAAGGTGTTTTATCATAACATTTGGTATAAGAGGATTAATCCTAGGGTTTTTCTTCTTTAACCAAGTCATCTTGTAATTTTCATTATAACATTTTTTTCTAGACTGCGTCAAATAGCGAAATGTGGAGGTCATTTAGAATACATATAAAGGTACATATGGTACAAATTTTAGGTTTTGGTTCATTACACTTTCGATGATATAGCTTATGGAGGATAGGATTTTTTACACATCTCGAATCTAGTTTTAAAACTAGTCATTTAAAGATTTTCGCTATAATTTCGTTTTTGGTCTGTTTAAGACATTGAAAATTTGTGGAGAATGAAGAGACATATCCTAGTATAGGTTTTCCACATTTTAGAATCGGATATTAAATATTGGACATTTTACAAAAAAAATCTCTCTAGAAAATTCCAAAAATAAGCAAGTTTTGGAAAAGTTATTGTTACCCCCTTAGTCTAGGGGTAACTAAGGAGATCATTTCTCGAGGCCCACAGGTAGAAGAAATGGAGTTTCGAGAGCCATATTGAGAAGGATATATCGCAAGGTCCCTCCTTTTCATGTTGGACCTTCATCACAACTCATCACCAACAATAGAGAAACATCCACTACATTGGCTTCGTTCTAGAAGACAACGGGTCTTACTTCATGAGGTAACAATTATTGTATCATGGTAAGTGTCAATTTAATATCTTAAATATTTTAACATGTTGCAAAGATTCATTTCTTGATTATGAAATGTTTTCTTGGAAATTATACCTTTTTCCTAATTTCACCTTGGTGGTTATCATTCTTTCCTAGAAAGTTGGTCACCCTTGAGATAAGGGTTGTTATTGGGTAGTTCCTTGAAGGGCCATTGTACCATTCCCATACATACTTACAACCTTCCATACTTCTTCCCTCTATCTCCTTATATTTTTGGCTTCTGGTTTCATTGACCAAAGAAGGGATTGTACCTCACTTCATGGGAAGAAGGGGGTAAAGGCCTAGAGGTGTTGTTGCTGGAAAAAGATAAAAGATAATATTATCCTTCTAGATTATCTCCCTCGGGTCTTGGGAACAATAAAATTCTTCTCCAAAAAAATGAAGGACCTGCAAAAGAAATCACATAATTAATAAATTTCCCACTTGTTGAGGAAATGGATTTGATGATGTCCCTTACTTTTGATTGCATATGGCACCCTGTGCATTTCTAGCTTCAACTGGCGTTATGGTACTTTTTACTTTCCGTTTCACATAGTACTCAATGCTTTTGAACTTAACCAATTAATGGAAATAAAAGGGCTTGGAAAAATGTTACAACATGGACAAAGGGAAATACACCATCTACAAAGGCACCCATAAATGAGACAATATGAACCCTTGTATGTTAAGAAACCCATGCCTAAAAGTGTTGCCCCAAATGCACCTCACACTTACTACATGACTCAGATAGTTTCTCCTTTGAAAACACCCTTGACTTGGGTATTAGCTAACCCAACAAGAAACCTTTACACACATCTCATACCTAAATTAGGAAAATTTTATAATTTCTTTGAGCATTTGTTAGTTTGAAAAGGGGAGGTTTGATGCACACATTCTAGTGGTTCTCTTATTATATGTGGCTTACTTGGCATGATTTATATGACTTTTGGACCCTTGGAGAGAATAATTTTCTGTCTTTACAGGACCTTGTTGTAAATGTGTTGAACCTACACATAATAGATCTAGCTAGAAAATACTACACAGATTTGCAGAGAGAAATTGAGAAAGAAGAAGCAAAGGAGAAAGAATGGAAGAATTCTCATTAACTGTATTCCACACTCAAAGAGTGAATAATTTACAATATATATAGGATACATGAGTAACTAATGAACCATAGTGGTGGTCTAGAGTGATCTGGACGTACACCAGTAGTTACAGTAGTAAAATGCCACCTAGTCTAGTCTCTCAGAAAGTTACGAGAGTGAACTGCCACCTAGTCTGAGTTAACTAGTCTATCTGACCGAAACATAATGAAGTGAGGAGGATATTATGGAATCATGAGTAATGCACTATTCTGGTGATGATCCCAAGGAAAATTTTGATTAGCTGGTGATGATCCCAATGTTTCATGGTGACAAAACTAATGCAGCATCTAGACTCCACTCAACTAGTCAAACTGAAGTGAAAACTAAAGAGAATATTCTCGAGGTGGAATATTCTCCCCTAAAATATACGATATTGGATAATTACTAATAATGATGAATAAACAAGGAATAAACTTAGGAAAAATAAATCCTAGGTGTGTGTGAAGTAACTCCAACACCCCCCCTGAACATCATTATGGTGAAAATAAAGAATGGGTCCCAGCAACGAGGCCATGTTAGGTACCCAAATAGAAATGATAAACTGAAATAAAATGAGGAAAGAGGGAAAAACTCATGGGAGAAACCCCCTCTCAAATTACAATGCATAAAAATAAATGAGAAGGAACAAAAATTAGTTTCTAAGAAATCATTTCCTTCACTCCAAGAAGACCTCACAACTGTGCAAGAGGTTGAATAGATAGAGTTAGAAGAACCTCCTAATGGAATACAAATTTGTGCAAATACTTTTGTATAAGACTCTTCATAATAATAGGCTTGATCTTTTGGCTCTATTTGTTCAACCTCCTACATGAAATCTTCACAATCTTCTTTATTCCAAAATAGAACCTCTATTTTGGTCCATAATTCTTTGGAGTTGATTCTTGTGATTGTTCATATTATTGATGGAAAATTTTGGGAGAAACAGACATGCAAATACTTCCTATGGCCATATCTTGTCTATTGAGAAATTATTTTTTCTCATCGGTGGAATTAGAATATACTTATGTTGCCATAGTTATTTGGTACAAGCCTCTACATATGAGATGAAGCAAAATTTTTGGCTTCCATTCCATAAGTTATGAGGTGTGAGAATTATTGTCGATGAGTAAAACATATATTCTATTTTTCTGTGTTCTTCAATCTTAAGTACCTACAAAAATAATTTGTTGTATCTTTTGATTAGAAGTATGTCGGATATGATACCATGTAAATGTGTTGAACCTGCACATAATAGATCTATCTAGAAAATACTACATACATTTGTAGAGAGAAATTGAGAAAGAAGAAGCAATAGAGAAAGAATGGAAGAATTCTCATTAACTGTATTCCACACTCAAAGAGTGAATAATTTACAATATATGTAGGATACATGAGTAACTAATTAGACATATTGGTGGTATAGAGTGATATGGACACACACCAGCAGTTATGGGAGTAAACTGCCACCTAGTCTAGTCTCTCAGGTAGTTATGAGAGTAAACTACCGCCTAGTGTGAGTTAACTAGTCTATTAGTCTTCAGTTTACTGACTTAAATAGAGTGAAGTGAGGAGGAGATTAGGGAATCATGAGTAATGAAATAGTCTAGTGATGATCCTAAGAAAAATGTGCATTATCGAGTGATGATTCCAATGTTGCATGGTGAAAAAACCAATGCAACATCTAGACTCCACTCAACTAGTCAAACTGAAGTGAAAACTGAAGAGAATATTCTCTAGGTGCAATATTCTCCCCTAAAATATAGGATATTGGACAATGACTAATAATGACTAATAAAAAATGAAAAACCTTAGGATAAATCCTAGGTGTGTGTGAAGTAACTCCAATACTTGCCTACATGATCGATGTTAGACCCCATGTCTAGTGAACCATTTGATGATGAGCATTGCACCTTGATGATGGAGGAAGTTTCCTTTGGAGGCATATTGGCATGGATAGAGGATATTATTCCACCCTTTTCCACTTTAACATTGTCCTTTGGAGGCCTAAATGTCACCTTCCTAGCCCATGACGTCACATAGGGGCTAGGATTTTGATGTTTTGATTGATGGGTTGATGGAGGAGGCATGTAGCATGTACGCTGACACTTGATAGAGGGACATATGGACTTTAGAGGCCCAATGTTCTACCTATTCAACCTTTACATGTCTCTCATGAGCCTAGCATCACCCTACTAGGGCATGATGTCACCCTCTTTAGGGTTTTGTTTTGTGTAAAATTATTTTTTTTTAAATTGAAAGGGAAAATTAAGAAGTCATCCCTCTTGTGTAAAAACATGACTCTTCATTAGAGTCTTTTGGTGGCTATGATTTCCCATATAAATATGGCTATCCAAGACCCATCTCATCATCACAAATTTATCACACAAGTGAGAGACTAAGTCTGAAATTTTCTACCTATTGGGGTTGTTAGCACTAGAAGTCACCTCTGGATTACAGAAAAGGTGAGCCCAATACCCATCAATTTTATGTCACAATGAATCAATTTAAAGGGGTTATAATGGATGCAGACTCAAGATAATATCACTTTAACTCATAAAACCGGTCTAATATGTGAGAACAGGTGAGGTCTTGATCCAAATTCAATCAGTAGTTGTAGTAAGAGTGAGTAGGATGAAGAAATTGAGGAGAAAATGTAGAGGTATGCTATGGACATCTGGTCTTCCAACAACCTAAGGAGGAAAAGCTTCAAATACAAGATCCTCTTGAATCCAAAACTTCAGGAAACTGAAAACATCATAACAATGTGACAATCGAACATACATTACAATACAATTATCACAACTCGATTGGATCATCCATGCCCAAGTCTTCAGTATCAGAAGCAAAAGAGATGAAAAGAGAGCTAACTTTCATTAAACAAGAAGTCTCAAATGGTCACACATAGCCAGAGAAACAAAGGCTTCATTAAAAATTTACAATTTGGGAGCATAGCTCAACCATCGACACTAAGCAAAATGAAAACAATGCCTACATATTCTCTGAACGGATCGTTGTTGCCATCAAAACCTTGAGTCAATGATCATCCTGTCAGGCTGGACATGCACACGATATTTTGGTAGATTGTTCCTATAGTATTTTTTCATACTACCCATTCATTCTTTGTTAGACGTGATCTTCGGTCAGACTGGACTGACAACCTTCTTCCATGGTTGGTCCTTTTTTGGCCTTCTATTTATAGAAGGAGATGATGTCTCAACTACTTCCCCTACCTTCATTAACTGCTTCCTCAGGACCAAGACAAGAAAAGTCAACACCTACACCTGAGAAACATGGAAACCTTTCTTTCACCATCTATGCTCCGTTGGATGTTAGCCGGGAAGACTGGTAGGAAAACAAAGGATGGTGAGGAGGAGGAGATAGTGAGATGATTGGTGTGGGCTCAGAAGGCTGCAACAAATTCTTGGCATCCAAGTGGAAAGACGTGATAGTGGAGATGGGACTGGGAAAGCGTGGGCACCAACATGTGAGAGTTGATGTGGGAAGGTGTAGGGGTGATGTGGCGAGGAGAGGGGATGTGGTAGCAGAGTGAGAGTGGGGAAAACCATATAGGTGGAGGTGGCATAGGATACATATGGCAGAAGGCAAGAGGTGGAAGAAGGAAGGAGACATGACATGAAACTGGAGTGGGAGACACATGGCAGGCATGGGCGAAGAGGGGACATGCATTGATATGATAGCCGATAGGATACAAGCGAGTGGAAGGTATGTGTCATAATGAGGCAAGGGTGGTAAGTGGTCTAATCAAATGGGGGGGTAAGCAGTTTGTGGTTTAGTGTGGGGGGGGTCCGAGTTAGTGAGGAGGCACCACATTAGTGGCGGGCCCACATTAAAAAATCACCAACTCAAACCCCCCCGTTAAAGGTAGAAGGTTGGGGGGGTCCGATATGGATCATGCACCATATATCTGAGTGTACAGATCTCAATCACTCAGATCTATGCACCCCTTAGTATAATGTGTTCGAGCACCAAAAACTTAGGATAAGTGGGTTTTTGGCCCACTTCTTATTATTTTTCGCTATGGTGTATTTTCCTGAGAAAATAAAAAAAAAACCTACAAACATTGTGATAACATTTGGCTCCATGGGGGATGGCTTTCTACATGTGAGATGCCAATAAATCATAAATTCAGTCGCCTTATTGTTGGGTTATGGAGCCAACCGATAAACAGAAAGAAAATTGGTATTTACAATGACATGGAGGAGCCATGGATGGCTCAAAAAAAGAACTTTTTCAGAAAATTCCCATTAACAGGGCCACCAAAAAATTCATCACCCTCCAAATTATGCAACCTGTAAGTGTTATTTGGAAATACCTCATAAAATTTGAAGCGTCCAATTTAGAGGGCTTGAAATTTACCATGCTTTCCCTTGTCTTGTTTGGGTGCATCCCATTTGAGTACTAGATCTCCCAGTTGAAAATCCTCTTTACTTCTCTTCCTTTCAAAGACTTGCTTGATATTCTATTGATGATCATGTGCTTTGTCCAACATATGCTCTCTATTCTATTGTACTTCTACCAGCTGTTGTATAATTCTGATCATATCTTCTGGCTCCCCTTGGTAGGCTTGGAATAATTTTGCCACTGGAAAGGAGATCTGAGAAGGAAAGGTGGCCTCAAATCCATACACAATATGAAAAGGAGAGACACTCAAAGATCTCTTTGTTGTCACTCTGTCAGCCCACCGAGAAAATTTGAGCTTTGAATCCTATGCTTTATTTTTGTCCTCTAGCGGTCTTTTGATAATCTTTATAAGGATTTTGTTAGAAGACTCTTCTAGTCTATTGCCTTGGGGATATTAGGGGGTGGATTGGATCAATGAAATTCCAAAATGCTCACATAATTTGACCAATGTCTCGGCCTTGAAGGATGCAACATTGCCAGTGATGTTTTTTTTCAGACAACCAAACCTTGCCATAATATCTTCAAGGAAACCAATGACTAATTTATGAGAATCACTCCTTGTGGGGATAGCTTCTATCCACTTGGTGAATTAATCTATTGCATTTAATATCCATATATGTTGACCAATTGAAGAAGGATGAATTTCCCCAATGAAGTCCAACCCCCACTACTGAAAGGCTCCTAAAGCTACCACAGGCTTCAATGACAAAGACTTGAGTTGTTGCTTCCCAAAGAACTTTTGACACTTAATAAAAGCCCTGATATTTTTACAGACATCATTGAATAGGCTAGGCCAAAAGTACCCAGCTCTGAGAATTTTATAGGCTGTGGTTTTCCAGAAGTGATGTCCCCCACATAGGTTGTCATGAAATTCAAACATAATCTTTTGGGCCTATTTTGGGTCTAAACATCTTAGGAGTACTCCTAGAGGGTATTTCCAATGCAAGACCTGGTCAATAAGGAGATATCTAATTTCCTTGATCTTTAAGCCTCTAGTCTTGCTCTTCCCCATTTCATCTTCCCCATTTCATCAGGGGGCTTTAACTCTTGCAGAAAAAATATAATGTCTTTGTAACAAGAACATTTTACCAATGGAGGATTGTCTTGAGAAATTTTATTAGGAAACTCAACTCCATGATTTTATGAGCAAGCATTAATGAAGTTAAACCCTAGATATTTGCAATTAGATTTAGCCAGAAACTTGGATAGACCTTGGCCTTTAACTAGCTTAGTGGGATTTATTTCCAGATCAAATTCACGGATTTTGGCAATCCACTTACTCCTTCCATCTATGTCAGGATGAATGAGAATGTCCTTCATAGAGGCTGAAGGAACATATGCAATGATCTTTGAATGAAAGACATAGACTTTGAAATATTTGAGATCTTTCACCAAGGCATAGGCCTGCTTCTCCATGATGTCATATTTGGTCTCAGTGTCCCTCAGTGCTATGGTGAAAAAAGAAATAGGATTATCCAAACCTTCAACATTCTTCTGTAATAAAGCAATTTCTATTGTATCAGAAGAAGCAAATGAAAAAATCATTAAATCCTTGGAATATTTAGGACTGATAAGCACAGGTGCCTCAATCAGTGCTTTCTTGATTTGGTTGATATAATTGTTCGCGTTTGAATCGTCACCGGGTGAGCAAAAATAGGAACACTGGCATGCCCTGTTGGGCTTGGCAAGGCAGAACAAGATGTTGTAGAGCAAAAGGGTTAACAGAAACGGAAACAAACTATAATTTAACTACGAACTGAAAGCAAATAACATTACAAAAATAGACAAGGAACATTAAACATCAGACACATGTGTCGTCCAAGGTTTCAGGCAGGTACTTTATTGAAACCAAAATGCACGCAGAAGAGAGGGACCGGTGTTCCTTCTCCCTCTAGTGGAAGGCTCTTCGGGGCCCTCAACACGAAGCTTTCCTTACAACTGAATAAAATTGAACTGAGTGATGAAAGAACTCTGGGTTACACTGTTGATGAGTTTTTTGTCAAAGGCTAAGCTCTGAATCATCTGGACAGCGTAACAATGCTTTGAATTCTCTGTTGAAACAATGAGTCCTCACAGCTATTTATAGCATTTTTCCAGGCGGTCACGTAACCAACTTCCTGTGTGAACACGGACCTGTTTAGGGTTCACTTAGGTCATTAATTCGCCGAATTTGCAAAGCCAACCCTGATCTGAGGGTCAAATCACTTTGGGGGCCGATCCGTAGGCGGTCGAGGGGCTGACCTAAGCAATTAATGCGCCGTTTTAGCAGATGCGCGGCTTTTTGTGTGGACAGTCGCGCGTCGGGCGCGCATAACACGTTTTTGTCCCGCGCATACGCACGCGCATCAAGCTTCTATAAAGTGCCCTTCAATTTTTGGTTACTTTGTATAGTTTTTGACCCTTCTGGAATGCTGTGAACTTAATTCAGTGCCATGAATGACTTCATTGCTGTTTTGATGATGTGGAGT
>JZKD02S1786842.1:60190-82534 GCA_000966675.3 Picea glauca
AAGAAGAAGGAGAGAAAGAATGGAAGAATTCTCATTAACCGTTATGAATAATGAATAATTTACACATGATATACTCTATATAACTCAATGAGTTCGACTTGAGGTGAACCAAGTTGCCATAGTGGTGGTCTAAAGTGATCTAGACACACACCAAAAGTTACGGGAGTGAACTGCCACCTATTCTAGTCTCTCAGGTAGTTATGGGAGTGAACTACCACCTAGTTGAGTTAACTAGTCAACTAGTCTTCAATAAACTGACTAAACAAAGAGTAGTGAGGAGTTAAATCGGGGAATCAAGGCTAATGCACCACTCTGGTGATGATACTAAGGCAAGTTCGAATTATCATGGTGATGATCCTAATGTTGCATGGTGATGATCCCAATGCAACATCTAAAATCAACTCAACTAGTCAAACTGAAGTGTCAATTGAAAGAGAATATTCTCCAGGTGGAATATTCTCTCCTAAAATATAGGAGACTAGATAATGACTAATTATGACTAATAAACAAATAAAAACCTTAGGAAAAATAAATCCTAGGTGTGTGTGTGAAGTAACTCCAACACCCCCCCTGAACATCACTATGGTGAAAATAAATATTGGGTCTCGACAATGAGGCCATGTTAGGTACCCAAGTACAAAAGATACACTGAAAATAAACTAAGGAAAGAGGGAAAAACTCATGGGAAAAACCCCCCCTCAAGGTACAATGTATGTAAAAATAAGAACTACAGTTGCTAGGCAACGGTGTCCTTCACTCCAAGATGACCTCGCAGAGAATGAAATTTTTTCTTAGTGAAGGTCTTGGTGAAAATGTTTGACGTCTGTTCTACTGAAGGAAAGAACTGTAAGTCAATGATCCCCTCATGTAATAAGTTTCGGATGTAGTGCATTTGGATCTTGATGTGATTCATTCGCTGCTTCTGAACTGGATCTCTATAGAACTTCAGAGTTCTCTGGTTGTCACACCAGATGATGATCGGTTGATGAAGTTGGATGCCCAAATCAGTGAGAAAATGTTGTAGCTACATATCCTGAATGGTTATGTTAACTACCCCTCTGTACTCTACCTCGACTGAAGATAGAGAAATGGAATCTTTCTTCTTTCTCGACCAACAGATAGGTCCAAAACCAAGACTAACTGAGTAACCAGATGTGGACTTGCGATCAATGCTATTGCCATCCCAGTCAGAATCAATAAACCCAATGAGATATAATGTAGAGTATGTTTCATAATGAATCCCAAAGGTGATGGTGCCCTGTACGTATCGAAGGATACGCTTTGTAGCTTTCCAATGTAGCTCATGCATCTCCTGCATGAACCTAGAAACTATGCCAACTGCATATGAGAGGTCTAGTTTGGAGTGTGTGAGATACAACAAGCTCCCCACTAGTTGTCTGTACAATGTGTTATCAACCGGTAGAGTATCCTCGCCATCCTCAAGTTTGACTCCTGATAGGAAAGGAGTCAGAGTAGACTTGTAGTTTGTCATGTAAAATCTCTCAAGGAGATCTCGTGCATACTTGGCTTGAGATAGTTTGATGCTTGATGCATATTGACTGATCTCAAGTCTAAGGAAGAAGTGTAGTGGACCCATGTCCATCATCAAAAACCTGTCATGAATAATCCTCTTGATTGCAGCAATCGCTGAAGTCGAGCAACCAATGATCAACAAATCATCGACATACAGAACTAAAAGTAGAAGTGAATTGGTCGTCCTGAGCATGTATACATTCATGTTTGATTTACAACGTACAATTTTTTGTGATAATAGGTAGGAGTCCATCTTGGCATACTAGGCCCTCAGAGCATACTTGAGGCCATAAAGTGACTTCTTCAGTCGACAGATGAAATATGATTTCTTCATAAATCTCTGGGGCTACTCCATGTAGATCTCCTCAGAGATATCACCATGAAGAAATTCATTCTTCATGTTCATCTGATGGACTTCCCATCCCTTGGCTTCCGCAATGGAAAGGTACAATCGAATGGAATCCATCTTCGCTACTGAAGCGAAGGTCTCATCATAGTCAATACCATGAACTTGCTGAAAGCCTTTGGCGACAAGCCTAGCTTTGTATCTATTGATATGTCCATCTGTTGCACTCTTGGTCCTGTAGACCCATCTGCATCTGATAAGTTTCATCCCAGAAGGAAGGGGAACCAGATCCCAAGTCTAGTTCTCAAGGAGGGATTTGTACTCCTCCTGCATGGTGGATTCCCAAAAGGGATTTATAACAGCCTCACCATAATATTGTGGATCTAAATACTGAACCAAGAAAATATGCATAGAAGGAAATGGTTTAGTGGAAATGAGTGCAATAGGAGGCTCCTTGAAATCAGATCAAGTCCTCCTAGTATTGGTTGGATCACCTATGAGATCCCCTGCATCCTAAAGAGTATTATGTGCCCACTTGGGCCTCTTCTCTATCTCTGCAACAACATATGGATCCTCTAACTCTGCATCTAACTGTATTGACTTTGAATCTAAATCCGAATCCTTTAAGTACTCTGATTCAGAACTCTCATCTGAAGAAGAGTCGACATGTGCATGCTCATCATCTCAGACAGGTGGAAGGGTAAAGGTGTCTGCATGCAGCTGTTGAGGTACATGCGAGACACTTTCCTCGAATTGGAAACTACGCTCAATGATGAGCTGGTCTGAGGAAAGATCTATAAGTTGATATCCCTTCACACCATCAGGGTATCCAACAAAAATGAACTCAGTGCTCTATGGATCAAGTGCCTTCCTCTTTTTAGAGGGAATCCTAGCCCATGCACGTGAACCAAAAATACGAAAGTGGGTCACTTCCGATTTGAGTCTGCTCCAAGCCTTGTAGAGGGTCTTATCCTTGACATATCTATGGGGAGATCTGTTTTGGATGTATGTTGCACAATTAATTTCTTCAGCCCATAGTCTCTGTGGTAGTGACTTTTCATGCAACATGCAAGATGCCATCTCCTTTAGAGATCGATTTTTCTGCTCAACAACTTCATTTTGTTGTGGAGTGTCGGGAACTGTATGATACAACTGAATCCCTACCTCATGGAAAATATTGTAGATCTCATGATTCACATACTCTCCCCTATTATCAATTCGGAGGAATTTGATCTTCTTTTCGGACTGTGTCTCAACCAAAGCTTTGAAACCTTTGAGTTGTTGAAAGACCTCAGATTTTTTCCTAAGAAAGTAGATGCATTGAAAACGTGAGAAATCATCAACAAAAATGAGAACAAACCTCACTTTGTTGATTGATGGATGAAGAAAAGGACCCATGAGGTCACTGTGGATCAGATCTAAAGGTGTGGAAGATCTTTGAGACTTTCCCTTATTGAATTTATCTTGAGGGTGTTTTCTAAGAACACATCCCTCACATACTCCCTTGGAGAAACGGATGTCTGGTAGACCATCAACTAATTTGTGCTTTCTAATATGTTGCATGTATCTAAAATTCAAATGTCCAAACCTTTCGTGCCATATCCTACTACTTTCATCAGCATGAGTAAGCAGTAAAGCAGAATCAGATTCAATGAATTCAAAAAATGTATACAATCTAGACTGATGATTTACCTCACTAGTAGCAACCCTGGAGTTGGTTTGCATGTCATATATGTCCACAGAATTTGGTGTGAATATGATTTTCTTTACGGTGTCAGAATTTTTCATATGATACATCGAGAGACGGTTGACAGAAAGATTGGGAATATGCAACACATTCTCGAAGCTTCCGTTGGTAGTTCAATCCTTCCTTTACTGTTGACTTCGACAGAAGACTTGTCCCCCATCATAATAGAAGAAACTTTGCATGCATCCAATGAATAATATACTACTTCTGAGGAAACCATGTGATGTGATACTCCTGAGTCTATGATCCAAGCATCGGGAGAGGAGTTGATGGTAATCAAGGCATGGCTAGAATTTCCTTTCTTGGAATTTGGATCTTCTGGCTTCTTCTTCTTTGCACCCTTGGGGATGCGATATCCAAGGTTGTTTTTATAAAGTGTCTAAGACATCAGATCTATTTTTTTTTTCATGCATGCAGATTCTGAATGGAATCCTTTGTGACAATATGTGCATTTCTCTCCTTTTCTTCCCTTTTCTCCTTTAGATCCGGAGGCATCCATGAAGGGTTTTGTGTACCCTTCCTTGTTCGTATGTGCATGAGCTTTCTTATTATCTTTATATTTTGATTTATGATATTTGTGGCTTCCATCATGCACAGTAAGTGCATGCATTCTTGGGCCTTTGATTGCGTCCATGTTGATGAGCTTGGTTTGCTCTTGTGTCAAGGATTCGATAAAGTCCTCAAGAGAAGGAATCTTCCAGGTGGCTCCAAAGGTGAATCTGATAGTACAAAATGTAGATACGAATACAAAGAATTCAGGATCAATCTTGGAGAGAATGGTGAGAACCATTTGTTTCTCCTCCAATTTATCAACCTCGCAAGCTTTGAGTTGCGACAATAAATCCTTGAATTTTGTAAAGAAATATTGGATATTCTTGAATCTTTTTGGATCCAATGTGAGAAGCTCCACCTCTAGAATGTGTCCCCTCATCTCATCCTAGTTTCCAAATATCCCTTCCAATGTTTTCCAGGCTTCATTGGGAGTCTTACAGGAAGATATATGAAAAAGGAGATCGGGAGAAATAAGACTACAAATTGTTCTGAGTGCCTCATCCATGCAATTTAAGTACTTGGATTTTTCTATGGCCTATGTCAGCTCTGTATTTGTATTCATGGTTAACCTATACAACCCTCTGGATCAAATATGTATGGCTATTTTCTCCTTCCATGAAAATAGTTGTAAGGTGTAAGAATGAATTCTTTTTGGAATTCCATCTTTCTGTTGTCTTCAATCTTTTGTACCTACAAAAACGTTTGGTGTAGATTTTTCTTAGAAGTTCGTCACCTCTAATACCATGTAAATTTGTTGAACCTATACATAATAGATCTAGCTAAACAGTAATACACACATTTGCAGAGAGAATTGGAAAAGGAAGAAGAAGGAGAGAAAGAATGGAAGAATTCTCATTAACCGTTATGAATAATGAATAATTTACCAAGTCACCATAGTGGTGGTCTAGAGTGATATGGACATGCACCAATAGTTACAGGAGTGAACTGCCACCTATTCTAGTCTCTTAGGCAATTACGGGAGTGAACTGCCACCTATTTGAGTTAACTAGTCAACTACTCTTCAGTTAACTGACTGAACAAAGAGTAGTGAGGAGTTAACTCAGGGAATCAAGGCTAATGCACCACTCTAGTGATGATACCAAGGAAATTTTGAATTATCATGGTGATGATCCCAATTTTTCATGGTGATGATCCCAATGCAACATCTAAACTCAACTCAACTAGTCAAACTGAAGTGTCAACTGAAAGAGAATATTCTCCAAGTGGAATATTCTCTCCTAAAATATAGGAGACTGGATAATGCCTAATTATGACTAATAAACAAACAAAAACCTTAGGAAAAATAAATTCTAGTTGTGTGTGAAGTAACTCCAACACACACTTCATCATTTTACTATGCAATACAAGCATGCATTATGCCATGAAAGGTGCATACAAAAATGATATCAAACAAGTCACCAGCTTAAGTAAATTTTCATTTACATTACAATTGGGTTCATCCTAGGGATATTACATCACCATAAAGGATCTCGACAAAAACTCTCATCCACACATCCTCATTTTCAATATTCAAATTGTCTGCATAACTATAGAAGGACGCAAGGTGCTCTTTGGTAGTTATGTCTTCTTCTCCAGTGAACTTGGGCATGTATTTCAGGTAATCTCCAATAGCAACAACATTCATGGGCTAAGGTAAGATCAGAGAGGCATATATTGTAGCCACTATGGCATCCATTCTGTTCCTAGGGGGATTAGCACTTGCGATAGGGATGATAGCTGGAGGAGAACCAGGAGGATATGGAGCTCAAACAGGGGAGACTCGGGGTGTGTTCCTGGGAAGAAAGGGAAACAATAGAGGATCTGAGGAAAAATATGGATGGCTTGAGGGAACATAGGTTTCCCTCTATGTAAAAGAAACAAATCTAACAGGGGGCGGAGTGGTAAAACCCAGAGTGAGGAAATATTCTGAGGTCCTGGGTCTAAACCATGGTACAACTTCAGGGGAGATAGGAGTGACAAGACTTTCTCCTTCCAATCCTATACCAGGAGAGAACAAATCAGTAGGAACACTCCCAAACTTTAAGCTTCAGGAAACTCCAGCAGATGGTATAATAGGAAAATGAGAAGTAGATATTAGAGTTTCTAAATGAGGATGGTGAAAATCATCAGAAATACCTAGTTCAGTAGTAGAAGTACCTCCTTGAAGGGTATTTTCCTTTCCAATAATTTTCTTTGGGCCCTCTTCAGGTGTTGCTAAAGGAAGCTGTGGAGTAGACCTTATGTTTCTGCCTCTGGAAACCACAACTAAAACAGTGGAGTTTCCTTAATGGAGTCGCCAGGTGAAATATACAATCTTCGATGTACAAAATTGTGATGCACCTTCATAACCAGTAATCCTTGTCATTCAATCCCAGGGAAAATCTTCAATTCATCCCTGGAAACAACACCAGAAATGTTAGCACTAGAAGTCACCTCTAGATTGTGACAAAGGTGAGCCCAGTACCCATCAGTTTTATGTCACAATGAATCAATTTAAAGGGGGTCTAATGGATGTAGACTCATGATAATATCACTTTAATAGGTGAGTTCTTGATCCAACTTCAGTCAGTAATTGTAGTAAGGGTGATTAAAATGAATAACTTGAGGAGAAAATGTAGAGGTCTACTATGGACATCCGGTCTTCCAGTAGCCTAAGGAGAAAAATATTCAAATACAAGATCCTCTTGAATCCGAAACTTTGGGAAAGTGAAAACTTCATAACAATATGACAATCGAACATACATTACAATACAGTTATCACAACTTGACTGGATCATCCATGCCCTAGTATTCAATATCATAAGAAAAAGAGATGAAAAGAGAGATGACTATCATTAAACAAGAAGTCTCAAATGGTCACACATAACTAGAGAACCATAGGCTTCATTAAAACTTTACAAATCAGGAGTGTAGATCAACCATCGAAACTAAACAAAATGGGAAAAATGACTACTTATACTCTGAACGAATCGTTGTTTCCATCAAAACCTTGAGTCGACGAGCTTCCTGTCAGGATGGACGTGCACACGATTGTCTGGTAGACTGTACCTGCAGTATTTTTTCCTAATTCCCATGCATTATTTGTCAGACCTGATCTTTGGTCAGATTGGAATGACAACCTACTTCCATGGTCGGTCCTTTTCTGTCCTTCTATTTATAGAAGGAGATGATGTCTCAACTACTTCCCCTGGCTTCATTAACTATTTCCTCAGGACCATGATGAACAAAGTCAACACCTGCACTTGAGAAATGTGGCGGCCTTTATTTCTTCATCTATACTATGTTGAATGTTATCTAGGAAGACTGGCAGGTGAATGAAGGATGCTAACGAGGAGAAGTTGGCAAGATGATTGGTGCGGGCTTAGCAGGCTGCAAAAAATGCTTGATGCTGAGGTGGAAATATGTGATAGTGGATATGGGACGAGGGAACCGACATGTGAGAGATGAGGTGGGAAGGTGTAGGGGTGATGTGGTGAGGAGAGCGGATGTAGTGGCAGAGGGAGAGTGGGGACAACCATATAGGTGGAGGTGACATGGGATAAATATGGCGAAAGGTGAGAGGTGGAAGCAGGAAGGAGACATGACATGAAACTGGAGTGGGAGACACATGGAAGGTAGGGGCGGAGAGGGGACAGGTGTTTATATGGCAGCCGAGAGGATACATGCAAGTATAAAGTAGGTGTCGTAAGGAGGCAAGGGTGGTAAATGGAGGCAATAATTAGTTTACTCGGAGGGGAGTAGGTGGTTAGTGGTTTAGTGTGGGGGGGGGGGGTCCGAGTTAGTGAGGAGGTGCCACGTTAGTGGGGGGGGGCATGCTCAAAAACCACCAACTCGAACCCCCCCTATTAAAGGTCGAAGTTCAGTGGGGTCTGATATGGATCCTGCATCATAGATCTGAGTGCACAGATCTCAGTTTCTCAGATCTATGTGCCCCTTATTATAACATGCCTGAGCACCAAAAACTTAGGATAAGTGGGTTTTTGGCCCACTTCTTGTCATTTTTCACTATGGTGTCTTTTCTTGAGGAAAGAAAAATACCCCCCTACAAACATTGTGATAACAAGGGTTATTGGCTCTTTTCACTCATGCGACTTGTTTTAGAGGATCATTTTTGGATGGATTTTTATTATTTTTGGATGGAATTTCTACAACTAGGGTTTATTTGTGTCATATCTTGGTGAAGTAAGAAAATTTATGCAATTTTATTTCAAGTTATTGAATTCTTATGGAAAATTTTACTTGTTCATGTTGAAGATATTTGCTTGCTAAACCCTAAGAGATGAGCATAAGTGATTCCTCCTCTCACAAGGTTGATTTCATCCATAATTTGTGAAGAAAATCCTACCTAGAGTTAATCTCCTAAATCCCTAAAGTGCTAGCTCTTTAGGAGTTTGATTCTAGACTCTTGATTATAACTTAATTCAAGAACTTAAGAAAGGATAAACGGTTGCGAGAGCCCAAAAGTGGTTTCACTCTAGCGATTCTTCTCTTTAAGGCTTGAAATCGAAGGCCCTAATGTGCTAGCACCTTAGATTTCAAACCCTACCTCTTAGATATTTCTATTATGATTCTCCAAACATATTATATTTTTGTTGTAAAATACTCCATAATCATTTGAGCTCTCTTGTTGTGAAAGTGATCAACAAACTCTCAATTTTCATTCTCTCAAGTTTTTTACTAACTTTTCTAACTCTAACTTAAGCTAACTCACTAATTTACTTGTTTTTGTAGAAAAAAGTTTCTACAATCATACTGGCATACACTAATTTGATGCATACATTGCTCTAATGGCGTCTTAACATACCCAGAAATTGCATCTAATGATTAGACAATGTTCTATTGAGTAAATGCTAAATTTTCATGTTAAATTGTTGCAATTTTGAAGTGTAATTTTTGTTGTTGTTACAATTTATGTATTGTTCTTGTAACATTATTAACTGTTGAAATTTTACAACAACCATAGAATATTTTATTGTCTAGTGTCTTTGAGAGGCTTTACATACATAATTTTACTTGGAATTAATCATATAAATTTCTATAAAGTGTTATTGTTCTGAGTAGGTACTCATATGAACTTCATATCTATTTTCCATTTGACCTAGACTTATCATTAGGTGATAAAGAGAGGGGGTGGTAGGCTTGGATATCAAACTTTCTACTTTGATCCCTTGAGGTCACCAGGGAAGCCTCCCTTGTGGTGGACCTCCTCCAACATTAAAATGAGAGGATTTCTTACTAAGGTGATAGTGGTAGGATTTCCTATAGTTACACAATATTTGGAAATCCCTTTTTGGGCTTTACATAACTACAAATCATGCGATAAAAAATACCATAACATTCACTTTACACATCAAATTTTGGTCAGACCTGTGGCAGTGCAGAGAAGACATATAAGAGTACTATAGGACAAACATTCAGCCTCAAAAGGGTTGAAATTTTTGAAATATATCATAAGGATTGTCAGTCAGGAGGACATAATCCCAATTAAGGGTTTGAAAGGTACACGACTCACAATTGGAATAAATTTTGATTAGAAGATCTACTTTTTTGTGATTTAAAATTTGTGAAAAAGGAGGAAAAAGAGGAGAATTATTATTTTCTCACATGGATCCAAAGGATCCTATAAAATTTACTTCACCAAATAAACCATGAGAGAGATAAACCATGAATCAAGATGAAATACAAAATATTTATCACCAGATGTAAAAGAAGATCACTAAAAATAGGGAGCAAATGGAAAAGAAGATCATTGAAAATAAGGAAGAGATGAAAATAAATGTGGAACAAATGGAACATAGGATGGATGGAAATATGAAAATAAATATGGATGGAATGGAAAATAATATGTATGAAAATAAAGAAGAAATACAAAAATCCATAAAGGAATTGCAAAGTTCCATGTCTTCCATGATCTTTCATGCTCTAGATGACAGACTCCCTAAAGGAGATATCAAAATGTAAGGAACCGATGAAAATAAAGGTAGTATTCATGTTGGACAACTTGTCAATAATAATCAATTTTCAAGTGGATATAATTCTAATATTGGAGTTAATTATGGTTGGGGTCCTAAATTCAACTTTCCCAATATTAAATTAAAGAAGTTTGATGGAACACGGGTCTTTACCTAGGTGAACCAAATAGAGAAATATTTTGAATTGTATAATATTATGGATGATAAGTAAATGATTCACATAGAAACATTGAACTTTGAGATAAAACCATATCAATGGTATCAATGGGTACTTAAAAGGAATCCCCCTTTTATCATTATACTTGGGTTTTATTTACAAGAGACTTATAAGCTCAATATGATAAAGTTTGGGAACATTAATACTTTAATCAATTGACAAGAATCAATCACTTAAGTGATATTGAATATTATAATTCATAATTTCAAGTATTGGTCACAAGGATGGATGGCATAAGTGATGAACATTTGTTGGCAGATTACATGGTTGGATTAAAAGAAGACATTAAACATCAACTTTTCTTAATACATCCTACAAATATTATGGAAGTTATGCAATTTTATCATCATATTCAATCCAATAACAAGGACATACACAAGAATACAATTGGAGCATACACATGAATCATAGATCATTTTGGGGTTCATAAGATAATCGTACCTCAACCAACAAGGTGGAAGCCTCAAAAAATGGATGAAAAAAGAGAAAGGGACAATGTTTCAATTGTGACAACAAGTACAGTAAGGGGCATAAATGCGATGAGAATAAATTATTCTACATAGACTGTGAAGTGGAAGAAGATCAATAATTGGGAATGCCACAAGATCCAGATCTATAGGATATTAATACAACAATATATTGTCATGCATTGGTCAACATCAATACTGCACAAACCCTTAAGATACAAGGATACATCAAAAAGAAAAAGGTAACAATACTGATTGATTCTAGTAGTACCCATAATTTCATCAATTACAAATGATCAAAAGATCTCAATTTATTTATATATCGAACACCAAAGTTTCAAGTAACGATCGCAGATGGAGGTACCAAGAATTGTTCAGAGAAGTTCCATAGTATTAAAAGCAACATTGGGGAGTATTTTTTGGATAGTCCCATGATTTCCATCCAAATGGGTGGTGTTGATGTTGTATTAGGGGTCCAATGGTTAAAGTCATTGATAATATTGGCCCTTAAGTTTCAAGATATGTTTATGATATTTTCTTCAGATGGAAAGGAAATTAAGCTTAGGGGTATCCAAGGGAAACCCTCTATGGTGAAAATATTTGATATCATGACAAAAGTAATAAACAATGGACACTATGGTGTAATTTCACAATTGTTCTCACTTGATGTTCAAGCATCTATCTATTCTGATTCATTAGATCTCCAAATAGCTATCAACAATTATTCCAAGGCATTTGGTGAAATGCCTAATGGTATTCCACCTGCTCAAGATCATTACCATAATTTTCATTTGCAACCATGAAGCGTATCACCTAAAATTAGGCCTTAAATGTATCCATATGAACCGAAGAGTGAGATTCAATGTATGATCCAAGAAATGTTAGAGGCTAGCATTAGTCAACCTAGCCAAAGTTCTTTCTCTTCACTAGTGGTAATGGTTACAAAAAAGGATGGTTCATGGCCTGTGTCCGGATTATAAACAACTCAACAAAATTACCATAAAAGAGAAGTTTATTATTCCTATCATTGATGAATTATTAGATGAATTACATGGAGAAATATTCTTTACTAAGTTGGATCTTCAATTTGGATATCATCAAATCAAAATGAGACACAAAGACATTTCAAAAAAAAAAATTAGAACACATGAAGGTCATTATTAGTTTTTGGTTATACCATTTGCACTTATTAATGTACCTTAAATGTCATAGAGCCCCTTCCCTCAGGCCGAGATCTGCTCAAGATCTTCACTACAACCACACCGAGGGTAAATCAACCCCTTTGTTCAAGCCACAAAGGAATTAGGGTTTCATGATTTTACGATCCCTAATGTCAAGGTTCTCGGCCATCCCACCTGCCAAAACCCAAAATGTCAAAATGCCAAAGTCTTTGGCCACGTCCTCCTCCACTTCTGTATCGTATTTCGCAACTTTAGGAATTCCAGAATAGGGAACCCCGATCTCTTGTCACCACAATTCTGAATCCCCAAACCCTGAAACACCGAAATGATGAAACACACTTTCACAGATATTTCATGTTTCGCAAATTTGGGATTTCTAACGTGAAGTGCCTCGAATCCTTGTCAATAGGACTTCCGGTATTCTGAATCCCAAATTACTGAAATCCCAAAATTCACATCAAGTTCTGTCGCAACTCATGACTTTGGGATTTTTTCTCTACTAGGCCTAACTCCTTGTCATCAGGACCCCCGAAATGCCGAACTCTGAAGTTCTGAAACACCAAAAAAATTTCTCCTTGCCTTTACACATGACAATCAAGTTCATGCTTCAGGAGTTTGAGCGATCAAGGGCTTCGTCCACACTTCAGACTTACAACCCCAAAAATGCCCAAATGATATGGAAGGTTCAATAGTCGTGATCAATGGTCCACCTTGGATCATGCCTCTCAAAGGATGGATTCATCCAATGCTTATCTTCCCCTTAGCTCTCCTATATCTTACGGTCCTTGCTATTTTGTGAGTTCTCCACAGAGAATTTCGGCCGTTCAATTCTCCCCTCAAGAATCTCTATGGAACAAACCAATGTTCCTTCACTAGAATTTAACCTCTTTCATGAATATTTTGCTTCCTACCTTCCTTCAAACACTTCAAAGGTGCTACCCCTTCTGATCTTTCTCTGGTAAATTCAAGCCTCAAAAAAGGGCCTCTGCTCGCACTCCTTGCGACAGACCTTCAAATACTTCTGCGTATTTGAACTCGCAATTCTATGCACCTTCTGCGACAACAATCTTTCTCTCTTCCACCTTAGTTAATAACTCCTAAGGACTCAGCTAGCCTGTGCACTCCTTGCACGACTTCTGTTCTTCACTTGTACTTCTGCTGGAATGAGAACAATGGTATCCCTCCTGATATTTCAGAGATAAAATTTGAACCTTTATCAACGCACTCTTTACGGATGTTTCACTGCACTCCTTGTAGGAACTTCTTTCTCATGAAGAGAAACAATTAAAACTCATTCTCTTTCTCTCTCAGACTTCAAACATTCAACATGAAATCATACATTCAACACAGAATAACAACAAAGGCATAAACAGAGAGAATAAACAACTGTAAGCATACCATTCACCATGTGTAAATAGAAACATCATAACACCATGAATTATGATTCGAAGCTTCATATATTAATTCAAAGCTCCTGTACATGGACTTCTTCTCTACAGCTCTATGCTATAGATCTCTCTTCTTCTCTATGATAATGTGTTAGTAATCTAATGATACAAGAATGAGGGTGTCTATATCCGTTTTCTCTCGTACTCTCTAAAACTGTCTAATCTATAATTCATATCTACCTACTTTCATTAACTGGCTTAAATGCCTTAATACAAAAGACGGATGGAAGAATTTCCCCAGGTCCGTTTACAATCTCCAAAGTATAAATGTGAGTACATTCCTATTAACTATTACATTAATGACTTTGTTTCAAAATTTCAAAACAGGTCTTTATGAAAATGTGCTCTTTTTCTTCCCCCACGTGTACAACTGCTCCTTGGGCTTAGTCGCGTGCTTTAGGCTTTGCACCATGCTCCTACATCATAGTACCTCGCTTGAAAATTTTCATGAACTCCTGTTCATGAGCTCTTGTACGGTCTGTCCATGCTTCTGAATTCCCGCTTCATCTTCCCAGCTGGCATCTTCAACTAGATGTCCCTTCCACTTGACCAAGTATTCAAAATACTCCTTCCTCCTAGTCTTTTTGCTGACTCTCTTGTCAATTATGCTTTCTATCTGTGGCTTTTCAGCTACAGGGATTTTCTTTGTCCATTGAACCTCTGTTTGTTCATCCTCTGCTCCCGATTCTCCAGCTTTGTAAGGGTATAAATCTGCAATATTGAATATCGACGAGATTCTGATCCCATCGGGTAATTCAATCTCATATGTGTTTGCCCCAAATTTCTTCAAGACCTTGCATGGTCCAATCTTTTTCATTTTTAGTTTGTTATATGTTCCCCTTGGGAACCTCTCCTTCCTCAGATGTGCAAGAATCAGGTCACAAAATTCAAATTGAAGTTCTCACTTGTGTTGTTCTACTTTGTTCTTGTATTTTTGATTCAAACTCTACAATCGCTCCTTGACGTGACTGTGAAGCTCCTTCATTGCTTCTGCAAAGTCTTCTGAACCAACACTTTTGAATTCAGCTTGTTCCACATCTTTCAATTCAGAAACTCCCCTTGGTTTCATTTCATATATAATTTGGAATGGACTCTTCCCTGTGCTTCTATTGATCGAATCATTATAAGAAAATTCCGCCTGTGGCAGAATGTGGTCCCACTGACTGTGGTGTTTAGTCACTAGGCTCCTCAGAAAATCTCCCAAGATCCAGTTGATAACTTCTATCTGCCCATCCATCTGAGGATGATACACTGAGATGAAAGAAAAACTTGCCCCAAATTCTTTCATAAAGTCCTCCAGAAATGTCCTATGAACTTGGTATCACGATCTTAAACTATACTTCTTGGAAAACCATGAAGTCTGATGACTTCTTTGAAAAACAGGTTCAGAATATGAGTTGCGTCACTGGTTTTCTGGCATGGTGTGAAATGTGCCATCTTTGAAAATATGTCTAACACCACAAAGATTGAATCAAATCCTCTTTGTGTCCTTGGCAGTCCCAATATGAAATCCATGCTCACTGCATCCCATAGCCTCTCTGGTATGGGTAATGGTTGGTATAACCCTTTGTTTTTCCTTTTTCCTTTTGTGTGCTGACAAATCCTACACCTGTCCACAAATTTATTAACATTTGTCCTCATCCATGGCCAAAAATATGGGTCATTCAACTTTGAGAACATTTTTTCATGACCGAAATGTCCGACCAATCCTCCACTGTGTTTTTCCTTCAGTAGGTTCTCCCTCATGGAGCATTTTTGAATACATAACTGATTTCCCCTGAATAATAATCCATCCTGGGTCATATATTCGGTCCATTGGCTTCTATCCCTGATAATTGGATTCTCGGATACCTCATACGCCTCTTTAAAGTCTGCATTATCTCTGTACATTTATTTGAGGTTATCAAAACCCAAAGTTTTGACTCTAAATTCCTGCATCAGCAAACATTTCCTGCTCAAAGCATCAACAACTTTGTTAGCAGTTTTAGAAATATGCTTGATCACAAAAGTAAAATTCTACATGAATTCAACCCATTTTGCATGCTTTTGGTTTAACTTGTCCTGTTGAGTCACGGATTGCAAAGCATGATTATCACTGTACAAAAACAACTCCTTAGGAACCAAATAATGTCTCCATTTCTTCAATTCTTGTATGACAACATATAATTCTTTGTCATATGTCAAGTATTTGACCTTCGCTTCATTCAATTTCTTGCTGAAGTATGTGACCGGCCTGTCGTCTTGGCTCAAGACTACTCCAATCGCATATCCACTTGCATCACACTTGACCTGGAATGTCTTGCTGAAATTTAGCAACACTAATATTGGTTGCTCAGTGATCTTCTTCTTCAACATATTGAAACTCTTCTTTGCTTCCTCTATACAGTGAAAATATTTGTGTCTTTTCTTCACCGTGTCCATCATTAGTGCGCTAATCCCACTAAAATTTTGAATGAATTTCCTGTAGAAACTAGCTAAACCATGGAAGCTTCAAACTTCAAACACACTTTTTGATCATGGCCAATTCTTAATTGCATTCACCTTTTCTGGATCCATCTTCAACGCATTTGTAGAGATAACAAAACCCAAATAAATGAGTTATGTCCTCATAAATCTCGATTTCTTCATATTTATCAACAATTTCTCTTGATGCAATCTCCTCATCACTGTAGCTAAATGCTTCAAGTGTTTTGCTTCTGTTTTGTTGAAAATCAATATATCATCAAGATATACAATGACGAATTTTCCTATGAAATCCTTCAGGACTTCATTCATCAATCTCATGAAAGCACTAGGTGCATTTGTTAAGCCAAATGGCATAACAATCCATTCATACAGCCCCTCATTCGTCTTGAATGTTGTCTTCCATTCATCACCTTCTCTCATTCGGATTTGATGATATCCACTTTTCAAATCAATCTTTGAAAACAACTTTGCTCCACTCAAGCAATCCATAAAATCATCCATCCTTGGTAATGGGAATCTGTATCTGATGGTAATCCTATTGATTTTCCTTGAGTATGTACACATCCTCCAGCCTCCATCGTTCTTTGGGCTGAGTACTGTTGGAACAGCGCATGGACTCAAGCTCTCTCTAACCAATCCTTTGTCCATTAAGTCTTAAACTTGTCTCTTGACTTCTTCATTCTCTTGCGGTGTTAACCTGTACATTTCTTTGTTTTGTAAACTGGCTCCAGGTATAAGATCGATGTGATGACTTATACGTCTGATAGGTGGTAACAAACGAGGTAGTTCGTCCACTACTATATCAGAAAACTCTTCCAACAACTTCTGGATTTCTTCTGGTAAATCATCCACTCGTTGTTGTTGGGGAAAAACACCCTACAAACTAGCAAATAGAGTTTAGACTTTGCATGCAGATATGACCGAATAGAAATTACTTTCTAGATTCATCCCTAGATTTAAATCCCCTTTTATTAGTAAATGAATGGAAAGATCAACCTACCTCGTTCCCGGTGTTTGATGTTGATCCTCTGTTGAGCTTGATTACTTGTTCACAATACTCCTTCCAAAGCTAACCTGCATTCAAGACAAGCAACAACTATGCATGCATGCTACTTATATACTAACGGGTTAGAAATAAAAACATATACTGATCAAGCTATAAACAGTTCATGAATTGGGATGGGAAAAACATTCTCTTTATTACTTGAAATGATTCAACTTACAAAAGCCGAGACTGGCCACCGCTCCTCGAACCTGATCATGGGCTCCTCTTCTTCTGCCCTTCAACTGCTTTTCTTTGAATCTCCTTTGGCATAAGGAAAGGCTAAAGGGTTGGGACAATGGGAATACGTAAATGAGCAGAGTTTCTTTGCTATATTTTTCCTCTTCCAAATGGTACCCCTACCCCTTATTTTATAGGCTAGAAGGAGCTAGGTATTTGGACGAACCCTCGGCCATGCATGGCCGGGAGTTTCAGTTAACTCACCCATAGCTTTTTGTTCCGTCGGTAACTTTCCTTTTTTCATGATTTTGTCGGTCCACGTGGGTTGTTTTTGGTCGGCTAGTGTGTACATGCATGCAGTAATGGGCTAGGGCGCCTGGGCCTTTATACAAGAGGATTTTCAAAGAGTTGTTCAGTAGTGTTTTTGGCAAAGAAAGGATATGAGTTGGCCTGATGTCAGGTAAGCATGTGTAGTGCAATTTAGGGTTATAACACTCATGTATTGGTCAAAAAAATTCTAGGCTTCTTGACCACAATAAATTGTGTGTCTTCCTTCTTATTAACCTCATTAAGAAGTTCCTTCCCACTCATGAGAAGTACAGTGTTGCTTACCTCTGGTTTCACTTCTTTATCCTTAATTGACAGCAACATGTGTGTCCTCCCATTCTTCTCCAGGGTGTATGTGTTCCTTCTCCCATCATGAATCACATTTATGTCATATTTCCATGGTCTACCCAGCAATAGATGACAAACATCCATGACAATGACATCACACATTATTTCATCCTTATATCCCCCTATTTTGAATTCAACTAAAGACTATTTAGTGACATTTACCTGATGTCCATTTTGTAGCCACAAAACTTTGTATGGGCTTGGATGTACAATAGTCTCCAACTCCATTTTTTCTACCATCTCTGTAGAAACAAGATTGTCTGTGCTACCATTGTCCACTATAACCTTGCATACCCTATCTTTGGTCTTGCAATCAGTCTGAAAAAGTCTGTTCCTTTGGGTTGGGTTCTCTGTCTCCTTCTCTAGTGTTAATATAACTTTCCTCATCATCAAGGATCTTCCACCCTCAGCATCTTCTACCTCAACATTATGTCCTTGTGCTTCAGCAATGTGAGTTTCACCACATTCTTTCTAACTCTCTAGACACTCATAATATTTATGTCCATTTTTCCCAGAAACAAAACATTTCACTTCACCTCCTCGGCCTCTTCCTCTTCCTCTGGTATAAGGAAAAGTATTTCTATCAGCATACTGTCCTCTTTGTGAGCTTCCCCCTCTTTCAGTTTGGGTTTGAAGTTTCTTACCTTCTTCTTTAGATTTATGAGTTCTTCCTTGGACAATTGCTTTGCCTCTGGCTTGACTTCTACCTCGTCCTCTTTGACCTTGCTTTCGGCTCAGCTTCTCTTCATCTTTCAGAGCCATCTGATAAGCATCCTCTACATTCCTAATGATCATCATGCTCATCTCATCTTGAATGTCATATCGCAGACCATTCATGTACCTAGTAACCTTTTCATCATCACATTCCTGGTGACCTGTCCTAATGTTGATCTTGTAGAACTATTCAGTGTATTATTTTACTGACAACAGCTTCTATCTCAAATTCCGCATCCTGTGAAACATAGTAATTTGACAATCCTTGGGTATGAATTTGTCTTTCATCTTTGCAACCATTCTATCTCAACTCTTGATTTTTTGCTTGCCTTTGCAGCATCTGTCAGACTGTAGTTCATCCCACCATAATGTTGCATTCCCTTTAAGTCTTCCTCGACATCCTCATAGTCGAAGTACTTATCCAAATCCCTAATCCAGTCTATAATCTCTTCAACATCTAGGTTCCCTTCATACATGGGAATATCCATTTTTTCCCTAGCACCTATCCTTGCAACAACCCTGAATAGGCGTTCATCCATAGCATCTTCAACTGCGAATTATTCTCCTTCGTGTCCATCTTCATTTTCACTGTCAGCCTCACTGATATCCCCAGTGTCGACTGTGTGCCTCTATGTTGTCTCCATGGCATCAAGCCTAGCATGTAGCTCGAACATTTCTCTTTCCACTGCTGGATCAGGAATTGGTCTGTCTCTTCTTCTCGGCAACATGGATAAAAATGTTCCTCCTTTCCCTTACTATAGAAAGCAAAGAAATTTTTCTGGGCTCTAATAGCACAACTGTTGCAGAACCCCTGCCCTCAGCCCAAGATCCGCTCAGGATATTCACTGCAACCATGCCGAGGGTAAATAAACCCCTTTGTTCAAGCCACAAAGGACTTTGGGTTTCACGATTTCATGATCCCTGATGTCGAGGTTCTCAACCCTCCCACCTGCCCAAACTCAAAATGTCGAAACGCCAAAGTCTTTAGCCACGTCCTCCTCTATTTTTGTATCATGTTTTGTGACTTTGGGAATTCCAGAACAGGGAACCCCGATCTCTTGTCACCACAATTTCGAATCCCCAAACCCTGAAACACCGAAATGCAGAAATGGACCTTCACAGATATTTCGTGTTTCGCAAATTTGAGATTTCTGACGTGAAGTGCCCTGAATCCTTGTCAACAAGACTTTCAGTATTTCAAATCCCGAATTACTGAAATCTCGAAATTCACATCAAGTTTTGTCACAACTCATGACATCGGGATTTCTTCTCTACTAGGCCTGAATCCTTGTCATTAGGACCCCCGAAATGCCAAACTCCAAAATTCTGAAACACCAAAAAAATTTCTCCTCACCTTTACACACGACAATCCAGTTCACGCTTCGGGAGTTTGAGCGATCAAGGGCTTTGTCCACACTTTAGACTTACAACCCCTAAAATGCCAAAATGATCTCGACGGTTCAACAATCATGATCAATGGTCCACCTTGGATCCTAACTCTTGAAGGATGGATTCGTCCAATGGTTATCTTCCCAACAACTTTCCTGGATCCTATGGTCCTCGCTATTTCGTGAGTTCTCCATAGAGAATTTTGGTCGTTCGATTCTCCCCTCAAGAATCTCTATGGAATGAAACAATGTTCCTTCACCATAATTTAACCTCCTGCATGAAGATTCCGCTTCCTACCTTCCTTCAAACACTTCAAAGGCACTACCCCTTCTAAGCTTTCTCTGGTAAATTCAAGCCTCAAAAGAGGGCCTCTTCCCGCACTCCTTGCGGCAGAACTTCAAATACTTCTGCATATTTGAACTCTTGACTATGTGCACCTTCTGCGACAACAGTCTTTCTCTCTTCCACCTTAGTTAATAACTCCTAAGGACTCAACTAGCCTACGCAGGCCTTGCACGGCTTATGTGCTTCACTTGTACTTCTGATGGAATGAGAACAATGGTATCCCTCCTGAGCTTCCAGAGATAAACTCTGAACCTTTGTCAATGCACTCCTTGAGGATGTTTCACTGCACTCCTTGCAGGAACTTCTCTCTTAGGAAGAGAAACAATTGAAAATCATTCTCTTTCTCTCTCAGACTTCAAACATTCAACATGAAATCATACATTCAACACATAATAACAACAAAGGCATGAACAAAGAGAATAAACAACTGTAAGCATACCATTCACCATGTGTAAAAAGAAAACATCATAACACCATGAATTATGATTCCAAGCTTCATATATTAATTCAAAGCTCCTGTACATGGACTTCTTCTCTACATCTCTTTGCTACAGCTCTCTCTTCTTCTATATGCTAATGTGTTAATAATCTAATGATACAAGAATGAGGGTGTCTATATCTGTTTTCCCTCCTACTCTCTAAAACTATCTGATCTATAATTCATACCTACCTACTTTCATTAACTGGCTTAAATACCTTAATACAAAAGACGAATGGAATAATTTCCCCAGGTCCGTTTACAATATCCAAAGTATAAATGTGAGTACGTTCCTCTTAACTATTACATTAATGACTTTGTTTCAAAATTTCAAAATGGGTCTTTATGAAAACATGCTCTTTTTCTTCCCCCACGCGTCCAGCTGCTCCTTGGGCTTAGTCATGTGCTTTAGTCTTTTCATGATGCTCCTGCATCATTAAACATTTCAAATATTGATGAATTTTATTGGGTGGAAGAATAAAGGATATAATGGAAGAAATTTCAAGAGGTATGAAAGATCATACAACAACTATAAGAGGACCCCATTTCATTTGGTAATTTTGTATGGAAGAATTATTTTTTATCGTATCATGATTTCCTATATTTATGTAATAATTCCCAACTCAAATAGAAGGTCCTTCTAGAATTGCACACTTGTTGATTAATTGGGTTGGCTTTCATTGATTTCAACCCTTGAAGCAAGTTTGGTAGCAAATTCTGGTAGCCCCAACAATATGGTTAAGGGACTTAAATTTGTTTGATATATAATGGTATGAAGGTTAGTATATTTGTAGGTAAGACTATTCTATATGGATAGTACATGTCATGCCATTTTCAGTGATATGTGGAATGTCACATAACTCCTCATGGTTAGAGAGTTATGGCTTTGTGAAGTTGGAGAACCCTCATTAGTTATCTAGAAGGTAAAAAAAGTCAAATTATTCTAGAAGCTCATAGAAGAAGTTAACTATTCAAGTGGGTGAAACTAGGAGTTAATCATGGGTTAAGTTGTTGCAATAAAAAAATAATTAAAAATAAATTAGTTGCAACTAGAAGTGGAGAGTTTACTATTTGTGGATAAAGTGGTTATAAGTGGAAAAGTGGTTAGAAGTGGGTTATCCCTAAAAGAAGAAAATTGGGTTAAGTTAGTTAGAAGGTAACCCCTTGAGGAAGCTACATGGTAGTATAAATAAAAGAGCAAGGCTATCCTATTAGCACCTATTGAGAACAATGAATATCTATTATTGTGTAAGGTTTATTGCAGGAAATCATTAATACATCTGAAATTACATAAGTCTAAGTTAGCATGAAACATTGATGATGAAAGTTTTGGAATTACATAAATACTTAAAAACACTAGTTTTTGAGGTGTACACAGGCTGCAGTGGAGAAGGGAAAATATGTATGTGGAATGGAAATATAACATGGAACGTACATGTGGGAAAATTAATGAAATATTGAGTGGTTACATCAATGAAAGATAGTCTTTGTTCCAAGAAGTATTTAAGACTATCATGATCTGTTTTGACCTTGAAGTGCCTACCTATTAGGTAAGGACGCCATTTCTTCGATGCATGTAGTATTGCCATCAT
>JZKD02S1786864.1:8059-21408 GCA_000966675.3 Picea glauca
TACCATACATATGCAAAGCTATCACAAGTTTACCAGAACTCAAGGTTGATCATGAAGGCATATGCAATGGATGTGCACAAGGGAAGAACATCAAGAACCCATTTCCGAAGAGGGAAAACAAGACAGAAGGAGTCCCAGAACTCATCCATTCAGATGTGTGTGGTCGAATGCCATCATCCTCCATTAATGGGTATGTATACTATGTATCGTTCATTAATGATTATTCTCGTAAAAGACCTGGATATATTTGAAGTGTTCAAAAAGATCAAGGAATTCAAAGCATTGATAAGAGAACCCTTATGTAAGGAAGATTAAGATACTCAGGTCAGATAATGGAGGAGAATATACCTCAGAAGAGTTCGTGAATATCTGCAAAGATGTTGGGATCAAGATCCCCAACAAAATGGTGTAACAGAACGGAAGAACATAACCATGCTGGAAGCTGTGACGATTAAGATCTTCCTATGTGCTTATGGGCAGAAGCGGAAATGGCAGCTGTTTATGTGCAGAACCGATTATCCCATAGCGCACTTGGGCTCAAGACATCGGAAGAGATGTTCACTGGAAAGAAGCCAAAGGAAAGAAGGGAATATTTGTGGGATACTATGAGGTATCCAAGGCCTTCAGAATCTACGTACCTGGTCACTTCCATATTGAAATCAGTCGAGATGTGACCTTTGATGAAGAAGCAACACTTAAGAAATCAAGAAGATGCCAGCTTGAAGATATGCATGAAGAGGAACCTGAAAATCCCAGGACTACAAAATCCGTGAGGGAAGTTCCTAGAGCTACAGAACCTGTAAGGGAAGTCGTTACTTCCCCTGATGAGGAGACTCTTGAATATCATGATATAACAGAAGTTCAAGAACCTCCTCAAATGACCTTCTCCCATAAAAGAAAGCCTTCTTGGGCAAGAGAGCTTATTCAAGATGGAGAGAAGTATGGTGTTCCAGAAGGNGTCATTGATGTATACCGTTAACAAGTGCGAGGGAAATCACCATTAATGTCAATGACTCTCAAGGTACTATAGTACAATCCATCGACTGTGAATAAATGAGTTGATGTCGAACACTTGATGGAATCTCTTGATCAGAGGTCAATGATGTAAACCTACTGTCAAAAGCGAGAAACTTGCCATTGAGGCATGCAAGCTTCAAGGTACTGAATAATTTCTAAGTCTTAATTCCGGATAATGTACTGAAGTCGACAGAACAAGACTCGTCACAGGAGGGCCTTGATGTATCCCACATCAGTGACATGAAACGAGTAACAGGATTTGAAAATGAAACAGAGCATGTGACAACTGGACTTTGGACACAGGAAAGGCCGACACAGAATGAAAATATAACTGCAGATGGCCGACTTAAAAGAGGTTTGGACTGCTCTTGAACATATGGATGACACGACAAATGATTTGGCAGCATTGACTCAAAGACGACACATGGAAAGACCTTGTTATTGAATCGAATGAGAGACAAATGGATTTCCCAAACTGGCTTCAAATGATGAACAGAGGGTGTCATGTTCAAGAGCGACATTTACTGCCAATTAACACAAGAACGAAACATATCCCTTTCCCAAATTTTCCCCCACCATTTCTGGCAAGTACCTCTTTATTTTTACACAAGCTTGAAGAGGATCACATATGCTTGTTGATATAAGCTCATCCTTCGNTTTGATTTTATACATTGAATGCCAATATCTTTTTGTATTTATTGAAGAAGTGATATTATAATTCATTGCCTTTATTGCAATCATTGACTTCGTCAATAATTACATTTATTATTCCTCATGTGTATGTACTAAAGATAGTCATTAACAATTTGAAGTATTAACCATTGTTTGCATGTTTTAGTTTTATTTGCCTTGTCTCGCAAAATAGGTGCCTTTTCAGTGGAATTCCTTCTTTTTGACTATCCATTTGGTAGTAATCTGTGAAGGGAAAGCTTACCTAAACTTTGAGCCTTAAACCCCTGATCCTTTTCCTTCAATACCCCAGATTACTAGGGACATCTCCCTTGGGATTAGCCACCCTGAATAGAAAGATCTCCCCATCGAGGTGACAGTGGGTGGGGAAGCTCCTGTTATGCCAGTTTGACCTTTACTCTTAAGCTACCTAACCTATCCTACAAACTGAGTGATAACAATACCTAGGTACGTTGTCACGGTTTACAACACTGCTTAGAGGTGGTATATAGGTAGGTAATATAGTCGAGATCTGTTTAGCATTCACTAAGTCATTCCTATGCTTAGTTCGCTTCTCATCGGACAGTTGGGATGGTCCTACTCCGCGAGTAGTCGATGGTGATGCTTGAACTATTTGCATAGATGAAGCCTGTACACCTATAGATAATCCTCTCTCTGACATGAATCTTTGAATCATTAGGTCGAGGAGTACTTCTGTCACTGATTCTTCAACTGCAATGAGCTCCTCGGACATACGTTCTTGGGATGGAAATTATTGGGTTCGGGAGATAACTTAGACACGGTAACGAGATAGAAAGAAAGAGCATGATGATCTTGGTACAAAATAAACTTAGTCTGTGGGCTCAAGTTCTCAATTGGAAAAAGTGTACTCAGTGCATGGCACGACGGGATAAGTAGGTAACTCGGAAACGGGTCTCTTGCAACAGGAATGAAGCTTCATTAACTCTTATTCCATCCATTAGGGCACGGTCCAATGGTCTAGTGTCGAGCCTTAAATTACATTCTACCCATTCATGGTGGCATTCAAATGGTTATAATGTCCCCCAACGACTATATTTCTTCTCCATGGAGAAGTGCCATGTGTTGTTGTTCTAGTATCTCGATGAAGCTCCAATTTTGCAAGTTTTCCTCCTGCAAAGTTCCCTCTAGAAATTTTTGTAACTTTTCAATCTTAGCCCTCTTATGACTTATCTTTCTAGCATTCTTTCCAGTGAGCTTCATCTTTGTATGTATTTTTCCCTTCTGATTCTTATCTCCTTTTGACCTAGTCATTGTGTGTTGTTGAGACTCTTTCCTTAGATTCAGGGGTAATTCCTCTTCCTTCTCTATGATAGGTACTTCAGTATTTTGTGGGTCTTCTAATTTTCTTGCAGCTTTGACATCTGGGTCTCTAGTGCTAAATAACTTCGATCTATTCTCTTGTGCTTCAATCAAGTGTGTGATTCTTATAGTCATGAAATCTTTTAATTCTTGTTTCTTTTGTTCCAAACCTTCTTCTTTTTCTTTCCTTATGGCCTAATCTCTTTCAGTCCAAGTTTTTCCTAGTAACATAGTAAATGGGGCGTTGTCCTCAATAAATTTAATTATCTCAAAATATTCTTCTATCGAAGTTCCATTGGCACTCATAAGTATGCGAGGGAGATTCCCACATAGGTTTATCATATTTCCTCTAAATAATCTTATTCCTCCTAATGAAGGGATCATAGCAAGCCTCCCTATAGCTTCCTAAGTTCTCTCTGTCATGATATTCACATGTGTTTCTTCATCCAGAACACAGTCAATGTCGAAGTCTCCTATTCTTGCTTCAAGGCATTCTTTTTCTTTGAAGATCTTCGATAATATGATATGTCAGTGGTCATTCAGGGTTTCTCTTATCTCTAGCAATGCTTCTATGATTATTTCTGGGGTTCCTCTATTTATGGATATTCCTTAGGGTTTTCTTGGTTCATACTCATTCCTTGAAGCTTATCAATCATTCTAGGGCAATCCAACACTTCGTGGTCCATATCCTTACAAAAAAGATAGCTAGGCCTTTTCCTAGGTCATTCCTTAGCAACATGTCCCAATTTTCTGAAATTGTAAAAGATGGTTAATCCTCTCTTTCATTTGAGTGATCCCCAGCCTTTATTGTACTATGTACTAGGCTCATAGGAGCTAACCTGCAAAAAAATGTTTCTAGGATCTTGCATCCATTTGTTAGTCCAAAGATTCTTTCTATGCATAGGTATAACATATCTTTCACTAATATTATTAGATCTACTCAGATCAAACCTTCTTTCATCTATTAGTACCCTAGTTTTCAAGCTAGGATAGAATCTATTAAGCATACCTAGATCCATACTTGTGAAAAAGAAAATCTACTTATCTTACTTCTACAGAGCACAAATCTTTCATATATAGAACTTTTCTACTACTCTTACCTTTATCAGAGCACAGAGATTACAGATCTTACCTTTTTTCTTCAGATCTGACCTCCTTTCTTTAGATCTGACCTTCCTCTTGGTACAAAGCCTCACAGGTCAAGTAAAATTTTGCACACTAGGGTAACAGATCTACGCATAGAGATTTCACAACTTCAAGATGAATCTTTGCACACAACTTCTTCTTTCTCAGTTCCCTGCAATCATAGTTTTAGGTCCTGACAATGGAACCATTTGTTGGCACAAGGGAAGACCTAGGGTTCAATGCTACAACAACGCACCAACAAAACCATAACTACCGATCCTTTTGGCAACACCTATGAAGCTTATGAAGTCTCACCCGAGGTAGAGGCATGGGTGGTTGCAGGACTCAAGTGTCTATAACCTTAGCTAGGACATAGACCTATGATTATAATACTTAACAGAGCACTTAACATCAACAATTCATCAATATTTAATTAATAACTACCACGCAAATACAACAGAGCATCATATCATTCACTCATATCTAATGTATTTGAGTAATTTACATAGGGAAACAGATCTGATCTAACAGATCAAACAGTAAGCATATTCATACAGATCAGATCTAACATTATCACAAATTATTAGAACTAAGCATAAGCATATCTATTTCTATCAATGCACTTATAAAGAGAAGTATAAACACATCAAGAAAATCACAAAGCAGAGCAACATAGTGTTTATGTGGTTCACCCCCTCCCTGGGGCTACATCCACCAACTCTTCTTCTTTATTGTCTTCATTCAATTGGTTACAAGAATAGAGCCTCAAAACCCTACTTTGCCAAGGAGAGAAGATCTGTGCACCTCGCTATATCCTCCTTCCTTGTATTACATCAACAATCACTTCACAGCCTGTTACAATACCTTGCACCTAGCTTTGCAAGTCTCTCATAGAATGCACAAAGCATATTCAAACCATACTTGCATTTAGCACTTAGCTCACATCACATAGATTCTTACACATATACGCCTCTACCTTACATTTCCTAGACATCTATTTATACTTTACGAAATAGGCCTAAGCATGGGTAAACCAATGGGTTGAGATCCCAATCCCATTACATAATCCCAAAAACCCAAAAAGGGGCCAAAAAGGGGCTGAGATCCTGTGATCTCCTCTTTGACTTGTGCTCCTCCTTCGACAGGCTGTCGAAGTCCAAAAATAGCACAAAATATCCCAAAACTTGGTCAAGGGCCAACATCACTCAAACTGTGGAAGAAAGCCTCCGAGTGTGTTGGCTAGCACCATCCGTGAATCCAAAGAACACCTCTGATTCACTTGAAATCTGTTGTAGTGGAAAATATGACATAAAAGAGGACACATCCAAAAAAAAAAAGACAAAAAACTAATTGTATAAGAACTATACATATGTAGAAGAAGTCACGAAGGTGGCCAACATATGAGTAATACTTCTTGAGGTAGAGCCCATTTCTAGGATCTGCCAAATCGTTTCTCTGAAATTAAACCAAGAGATAAATGCCCTTATTTAAGACCTCTTTCATAATGAAAGGTTCGAACCACATGGGTTTGAGCTTCCCTACCCCCAGGGAATCATTATCTTGGTCGTAGACTAGGAAAAGGTCACCTTCGAAAAAAATCCAAGGATGAACAGACCAATCATATTAACACTTGACTCGTTGCTTGTGAGCCTCATTGTCCAAATTTGCATCACAACAATTCTCATCGAGTAGCTTGAGATATAATAGGCGTTCCTCAAGCAGTCAAGTGACTGGAAATAACTCTACTACCAACTTTAAAGACATGATCTGGCACTCTATAGGAAAGACTGCTTCCATCCCGTAAATGAGTTGAAAAGGTGAGAAACTTATGGCAGTCTTTACAGACATTTGGTAGGCCCATAATGTTGATACAACATCAAATGCCAATTTGGCTTGGCATAATTGATCGTTCATTGTAGAATAGTCTTGAGGGACTTATTCATGGCCTCCACTTGACCATTCACTTGTGGGTATAAGGTTGATAAATGCTCTTTCCTCAACCCAACATTTGATGTTAACTTGAACATACTTTTGTTCTGGAAGTGACTGCCATGGCCAATGACGATGTCCTTCAGGATTCCGAACCTTTCTATAATCTGGTTAAAAATGAAGAGAGTTATTGTTTCACCATCATTGTTAAATGTTGGCATAGCCTCGACCCACTTTGTGAAGTAGTATACCGTTATTATGATATAACGATGCCCCCTAGATGAATTTGGGTGGAATGTAGTGCCCTCAATAGGAGCAGGATGTGCCCCCATCTTCTGAGAGAATATATGACACGGGTGACACTTCTTGACTAAATCAATGCAATCTTTGAATATTGTAGGCCAAAAGTAACTAGCACCAAGGCAAGTGGCTCACCCTGGGCCAAATTCAACAGAAATTTCCTCATCTAATGGGGGACCTCAACACAATGCAGACCATTGCTTCCTAAGGAAGGAGGATTGATCCATATGGATATAGGTGGCCACCCACCTTTTCCAACTGGCTCAAGACAATTTTCTAACAATTTTGGCAATTTACTATTTTTAGTAGTTTTAATTTCCGGGGCCATTTTGAGGGCCTAAATGAAATTTTTTCAGGATCGAGCTCCAATGGAATATCACATGCCTAAAACGAAGATCGTATTCAAAAGTTATGACCTCGGAAAGTTGATGTACTAACTTAGCGAAACGGGGCCCACATGACATTTGGTGCTTCATATCCTAGGGTTAGGTTTTTGGATGTCTAGGGTTTTTGGCATTCTTTTTTATTGTAAAAGGCCTTTAGAGCCTCATTGTAATGTTCTTATAGTGAATAATCACAACTGTCACATATATTCTTAGAGATAAGATGCCACCATTCTAGCAAGCTTGTTTCTACTGCATTTTACAGTTTCAGCTTATTTCATTTTTGAATAGAAAACCAGTTTTACTGTATCTCTATTATTTTGTGCTAAGAATCTATTAATAACCTGTATTCATTTCGTTATGCTCATAAAATCTAGATCAATGGTATCATAGTGGTCTTCTCCTTGTCTCTTTAATGCATGTCCCCAACGAGGTCAGAGTACAAAGAGTTGGGTATTGAGCTTGTTTCTCTTGAGGACAAAAGCTCTCACATGCCTAAGAAACCTCTCATGGTAGAAGAAAAGAAATATGATGAGACAGGAGATCCTTTCAAACTATTGATTAAGGAATCCCTCATGCAACAGAGGAACAATATGATGGATATTTTCACACAAATCCTTCAAAGGCTACCAACAAGCGACACATCTTCTTCCAACGGAGTCACCACCCCCTTCAAGGTACAAATAAACTTCAATATTCCTATATTTGAAGGTCAGATAGATGCAGATGCTATAGACAAGTGGTTGAATCTACTAGAAGGGTGTTTCTTTTTCCATAACTTCTCAAATAGAGAAAATATTACTTTTGCGCTCCTCAAAGTATTTCCCCATGTCAAATATTGGTGGGAAACCTTCTGTGAGCAACATGAAACAGAGGAAACCTCATTATTTTTAGTCAAAACCACCTGGGAATCCTTTAGGGATTCTATTAAGGAACAATAGTACCCTGTCTGGAGTTACGATGAAATGCATACCAAATGGACCACACTGCAGCAAGAAAGAGACCAAGCAGTGCTAGATTTCACAAATATCTTCGATACCTTGGGCACGAAGATGGATATCAAAGATTCAGAGTGACATATGGTGCTCAAGTATCATGGTTCTCTTAATAGATACATCCAAACTGAAATGGAATTTCTGTACATCTCATCCTTGGGTGAGACCTACTGATATGTCATCAAAATCAAGCAGAAGCTTAAACAAAAGATGCGGAAATTTGGTCCAGGGAACCCCTCACAAAAAAATCCAGGAAAGGGCAGCCCCAATCCATAGAACAAAGGATAGAGCAAAGATGGATAGTATCAATACTACGAGTCCAAGCCACAAGCAAAGAAGGACACCGAGAAGAAAAAGAAATATATCAGGAAGTGGTGCGACTTCCATAAGAGCCCTTGGCATAACACTGTTGAATGCCTCTCGAAATAGTCGTTGGTGGCCGAAATGAAAGTCTATGAATAAGATGCAAAGTCTAAATCTGATCTAGAACTAGAAAGGGGAAGATGGATCATTGTCACGGAACCCAGTGCCACCATTGCTACCACTAAGCTCCATCCTGGTGAACCAGACAAGCCAGAAGAAGGAGAGCGCCTCTTCCAATCACAGATGTGGGTAAAAGGCACCCCACTGCACTTCATTTTTGATAGAAGTATCCAGAAGAACCTCATCTCAGTAGAGTTCATCAAGTGGTTGGCCCTGCCAACAATGACGCACCCACAACCCTACACCATTGGATGGCTCCGCCAAGGAAGCGATCTCCATGTCAGTGAACAATGTCGACTGTTGTACAACATCAAGCCCTTCAAAGATGAGGTATTGTGTGATTTTTATCCTCTCAAATTTTGTGATGTTCTTTTGGGCCAAACTTATTTATGGAAATGTCATTTTTTATATGAGTCTAGGACTCGTAGTGTTATTGTAACTTTGAATAGGAAATTGTACAAGATACCCGAGGCAATCCCACCTAGTGTTATTTCCTTGATCTCTGCTAATCAATGTAGGAAGGTCATATCTCAGATGGGGAAGTTTGTCTTCTTTGTGATTCACTCTCAGAATAAGTGAAAGATCACAAACAAAACCAGGGTCTATGTGGCCAACCTCTCCACACAGCAGAAGCAAGTAGTTAAGGTCATGGAAGAATACTCATATATCTTCTCCTCACCTATAGTGGTATCTCTGCACTGCTAGGTCAAGAAACCGATCGATCTAACCCCCAGCGTATTGCTTCCCAATGGTCCAGACTATCGTCTCTCTTTGTAAGAGAATGAGGAGATCAAGCGATAGATCCAAGAACTACTCCACAAGGAGTACATTCGCCCCATCTCATCACCTTGTGGGAGCCCAATCATGCTAGTAAACAAGAAAGATGGAACTTGGAGACTCTGTATTGATTACCAGGCTTTGAATAAAATCATAGTCAGAAACCGGTACCCGATTCCCCAAAATGAAGACCTTCTTGATAAACTCACGGGGGGAAAATACTTGAGTAAGATTGATCTAAATTCTGGCTACCACCAGGTCCTGATAGAATAGACAAATGTATGGAAGACTTCCTTCAAGTCAAAGGAAGGCCTTTTTGAATGGTTGGTCATGCCCTTTGGTTTGACAAATGCTCCAGCCACTTTCATGAGGATGATGGACGATATCTTGCGACCATTCACCAATAGGTTTGTAGTGGTGTATCTACATGACATTCTAATTTATATCAAGACTTGGGATGAACACTTGCATCATATTCGACAGGTTTTGCACACCCTGCAACAACACAATCTATACACCAACTTTGAAAAATGCTACGTTGGCATGGACAGGGTCCATTACCGGAGCTACATCATTGATCAACATCGTGTACATGTGGATCCAGCCAAGATCCAAGTCATCCGTGACTGGAGAGCCCCAACAACAGTGACTGAGCTCTAAAGCTTCTTGGGCATTACCAATTTCTATCGCAGGTTCGTGTTGGGATCCTCCCATATTGCATGAGCCCTCAGCCAAATAAACAGGGGTGGTGGTAAGAAACAATTTGCATGGGTCTGGTTCCAACAACAAGCGTTCGATGACTTGAAGCAATTCTTATCCTAAACCCCAGTACTTTCACTACCAGACCTGCAACATCCCTTTGAGATCAAGACATATGCTTTAGACTATGTTTTGGGCACCATTCTCAATTAGCACGACCACCATGTGGCCTATCATAGTGAGACACTGTCGGATACTATCCGTAAGTACCCTACTTACAACAAAGAAATGTACTCCATTGTGCAAGCCTGTCGCCAGTGGAGACATTACATTCTTGGGAAGGAGACAATCATCCACTCTGATCATAAGCCACTATAGTTCATGCAGACACAAGGATAATTATAGAATTACCACCATCAAAAGTGGTCCACATACTTGCAACAATTCCACCTCAACATCAAGTGCAAAACAAGAAGCACCAATCGCATCGCTGATTTCCGCAGTAGACCACCAGTCACGACACTCACCATGGTGCTAGACTCTTGTGGCCATGAGATAGTTGGATAGCCACAATTCTATCAGATAGACCCTGACTTCGCCACCACCTACCAAATGTTGGGTGCAAATGCAATTGTCGATAATTTCCATCTTCAAGATGAGTTGGTGTGTCGTCTGGGCCATATCTGTGTTCCATCAAGTGAGCGAGCAAAGCTGGTCTAGGAATCCAACTAATGTTGGGTGGCAAGACACTTTGATGTCAAAAAGACTGTGGTGATGCTACATAAACATTTCTACTAGCCGAAACTTCGACAGGAGGTCAGCAAGTATATAAGATATTGCATTGCCTATGCTATTGCCAAACTGACCACTAAGAAATAGGGCTTGTACATGTCACATACCCACTACCTAAATCAAACTTTTTCGTTTAGTTCTCGACATTGATAATCCCTGAAGCTTGCATCAGTGAAATGCCAACCCTGAGAAACAGGTCTTTCATTCACCTATATGGCTCTCTACACCTAACCGTGGTCTTCCCCTGATGACAATTTCAGGTTTTCGAGGTTTTGTCCTTTCTACTGTCAAGGGTTCCTATGCCCTTGATTCTCCGATCTTCGACGATCTCTCTTCTAGCCTTAGCACCTCCAGGCTATGGCCTAGTCCACACAACCGTGCTCACGAGACCCCATCCTTATATTTTTCTTTTCATCGGGGTTCGGGATTTCTAATGCCAAAATTCATATGCCCTTTGGATCTGCGATCCTCTGATTCCCGACGCACTCCAACTTCCGCTAGTCCCCTTGGGCTAGTCTTTTGGGTTTGTACGACCTCCCTCTATGTGACCGCAGCCATACCTCCTCATCGGGGTTTCAGGGTTTTCAATGCCAAAATGTATGGGCTCATGGGATTCCCGATCCTTCGAATTTCGTCTTCCCTCTATGCTGACAGCTGGCTCCCACTCATCGGGGTTTCGATCGTCGTGATTCCATATTGCATAAACAAATTGTCATCAGGATTCCCGATATCCCGATGACACAAACGTTGATCGACAACTTCCTGTCGGGACTTTCCCCGACAACGCCAATTGCTGCCACGCATCCTCTTCTGATGGATGGTCCCGATTTCCCCAAGATTTCGAGTTTTGTGATGTTCCCATTCTCAAATCCTTAGGAACTCCGATTTCCTGATGCCAAATGTCCCGACTCCCTATGGATTTTGGACACCTGTCTCCCTAAATGGACGGCTCAAATTTTGCCGGGGTTTTTACTTCGGACTTCTCCGATCTCCTGTCCACAAGAATGTCGATTTCCTGACTCCCGATAGAAAACCTTGCTCTCCGCCACGTGTATCCTTGACGGGCAGTTCATATCTTCCCAGCGTTTCGAGACTTTAAGTGTCTTGATTTTCTTATCCTTGAGAATCCTGATATGCCGATGGCTGGACTCCCGATGGTAACCCTCAGACAGCTCTGGTCCGATCCGACGACTGACGGGTAATTGGACCAAGATCTAATGGTCTAGATCCGTCCTTCCTGCGCACACTCCAGAGACTAAACTCCGAGCATCTTAACCCGATCCAACGGCTCAGATTTCCCCAACTTGTGCATTCCTCCACTACTTCATGGATGTGGAAATATCAATGGTCCAAATGTCCTCCTGGGTCTTGGGATCTACGATCCCGATTTCCTCATTTTTCACGAAGATAGAGGTAAAAATGGGCAAGGTGTGTAACGCCCTCATTACTTCCGTCAATCTAATAGTTGTGAATGGCTATGGGTCATCCAACGAGATCTCATTCTTCGATTTGTTACATATCACTACACTGCTACCTCGGAACCTTAAGAGGGTCATTCCTCCTCGTACAGGGTTAATAAGACTTGTGTGTTCAAGTCCTTTTTCTGGGTTCTTAGTGAACCTTTCTAAGGAGGGAATCTCTGTGAAGAGATCTATACCGGGGCATTTCCAGAGGCAGATAAGGGTAAACAACTTCCCGAGAATGGGCTGGAAGCCTAAATTAGTTCGACTCATGCATAATTAAATTCATTTCTCAACATAAGCCATGCATGGTATTTCTGTTATAATCATATATCTAACATTACTTATCAAAAAACTGCACAGACATTCTTATACTGTAATTGTTCACCATTTCACAGTTTATGAGCATATATGTCAGCATATGAATTTCAAGATGCATTATGAACAAAACACTTATCAGAAATAACTTCAGAAGTGGGTGTGACTACTGAGAGGGGTCCTCGTTTCCACCTAACCATAGGTGTAGCGACTCCCAGCGGATTTACCACTAGCCACCCCCGAGCTGAGACCATGATTTCATGAGACTACGTCTCTCCGTCTACCAGTGACCAAGAGAGAAGGTTGCAATCCTTCCCCTCTACTATCACTCACTCTGCATAAAAATGTCTGAGTTCCCCTCGCATCTACCCTCTCAATCGCTTTTTCCATACACCTTATCCTCTCACGAGGTTGCGTGTGGCACGATTACCCTCGTGCTAGTTAGTCATGATGGCTCTACAGATAGGCGGTTCACCTCCCCATCCCTCATCAATCCATCAACCTACCAGCCTGCAAGGCATTAAATTCAAGGCCAGCGAGCCGCTTTTGGTTCTCTAGGCCAGTGGAGTCCAAATACGGTATTAATTCTCGATGGAAGTTAACGCCACCTTTTTAGGTACCTTCCACTGCCATCACGGTCTCTTTTTATGTACATCCCCTCTCAGCAGTCCTGCAATAAGTTCAAAATGTCATTCACATTTATGAGTTTTCCATAGTTCTTGGCCAGTTCAGTTATATTTACAAGCTGGGGGAAACAGGGTGTTACAATTCCCTCCCCCTTAAAAGGAACATCGTCCTCGATGTTCTTATCCACTAACATGAATTGTATGTACAAAAGTAAACAAAATCGGATATGCCAGTTTCATGGCATCTTCCATCTCCCATGTAGCCTCATCTGGGCCAAGATGTTTCCACTGCACCTTGACCTGTGAAATGGTTCTATTCTGGAGCCGGGTTTCCTTTCTGTCCAATATGCATTGGGGTTCTGGTAGAAATTCTCCCTCCAGTTCCACCTGGATCACAGACCAGTCAATTATATGATTAGCATCATGTACATATTT
>JZKD02S1786864.1:88699-102054 GCA_000966675.3 Picea glauca
GGTCTTTTCTGTTTTATGAAAATGTTCTAAATATACATGGCAATGGAGGTAGTTTCTACCCATAAAGAATTTTGGAGATCCTGGTCAAACATCATTTCTTTCGCTGCCTCACAAATAGTCTTGTTTTTCCTCTTAGAAACACCATTTTGCTGAGGTTTATATGGCACATTCAATCTTTTGATTCTTGCTGACTTGCATAAATCCTCAAACTGAAGAGATTCAAATTCTCCATTGTTTGTTCTAAGGATTCTGATGTGTTTCTCTGTCTGCTTTTCAATAAAGGCTTTATACTCTTTGAATTTATCAAATGTGTCACTCTTAACTTTAAGAAAATATATCTAACATTTTCTTGAGTAATCATCAATAAAAATGACATAATACAAATGACCACTGAGTGAGGGAGATTACATGGGGCCACATACATCAGAATGAACTAGATCTAAGATTCCCCGAGCTCTTTTGTCACTACTAGGAAATACTTTCTTTATATTTTTACCTAGCATGCATCCCTTACAAATTTCATTTTTACTAAGAGAAATAGAGTGCATGCCACATACCATGTTCTATATATCTAGAAGAGCTTTGTAATAAAGATATCGAAATCTTTTGTGCCACAACTCATTGGAGCTAGTCACTTCATGAGCCAATGTTTGAAATGAGTGTCCTGACATGACATACAGTCCTCCACTACAAGTTCCAATGGGTTTTATTGTACTTAAGTGGCTACCTTTAGCCCATAGTAGTGCCTTCAAGTCCTTGAAGATCACCGAATATCCCTTGTCCTCAAGGGTTGCAACTGATAGTATATTCTTCTTGAGCCATGGAACATAGAATACTTCATCAACATGAAGTCTAGCCCCGGATTCCAATATGAAGGAGATAGATCCTACTACCTCTATCTTGTAACATTTTTCATCCCTAAGCTCGACCTTCTCTGCAAAATATTTTGCCTTGAAATCTAAGAGGATCTCCTTGTACCCTGTCATGTGCTTTGATGCACCACCATCTACTAACCAAGTTTTCATCCCCATGGAAACTGAACTGGATAAGGAAGAAACCAAATTGTATTATTTCCTATTTTCTTTCTCATTAGAAGGACTTTTTTTATTTCTTTTGGATTCATCATCCTCAATAGTTGAAGCATGATGTTTCCCTTTCCTAGGATATTTCTTTCTAAACCAACAATCTTTAGCAAAATGACCCAACTTATTACAACTAAAGCATTTAATCTTAGATTTATCAATATTCTTGCCTTTGAATATACTTTTGATGTTTGGCGTCCAGTGAGAGCCTTTTTGGAAAGTGTCTTTCTTCTTTCCCTTTAGTATTGATGCTAAAGATGAGTGATCTTATTTCATTGGCTCGCTCCTGGTAGTTGTGCGACTCTCCTCCTGGAGGAAATCATGCCATAACCTCTCAAACATAGACTAAATCTCTCTCCCACTTACACTGGATAAGAAGGTCTCCCATGAAGAAGGAAGACTGTCAAAAATGTCCTACACTAAATCATCATCGTCCACTGCCACCCCTGTGACCAAAAGTTGATCTCTGATCCGAGTTATCCTGGAATAGAAAGATGCCACTGATTCACCTTTCTCCATATTCAAATCCTTAATCTTGTGCTTAAGTGTCCTCTTCTGACTTTGAGCATGTTTCTCATACAGATTCACCAAGGTATCCATACAGCCATTGGAAGTCATCAACGAAGCCATTGCATGTATTATACTATCTTKRAMTGAGTCAAAKATGATTCRCTTGGCCTTTTATTGACTCTTCCTAAAGGTCATTCTTCCTGCATTATTCGTTGGTTCCTCCACCACTTTGTTCACATATTKCTCAAGATCACGCTCTTGCAATATATTTGTTATACAGAGCTTCCACACATTAAATTTGGTAGCTCCTTCGAGCCTRTTTTTGGCCCTGACTGAAATGGAGGATGCCATGGTCCTCACACTRGAAACTTAATCAAGATTGMCTGGATCTTTGTGTACCTASTGYTGCAATTCAACATGTTTATCACACCCTAATATCTGATACCATGTTAAATTATGAGCTTGATTTCTTAYGYGGATTAATTATTTTATTTTCTTCAATACTTTGATCCATCTTAATACACATCAACAATTCCAAATCATAATCAAATAGAAATAATTATGTAGATAAGTAAATATGCATATCAAAATCACATATACCATGGGGAAACCCTATACAGGGAGAAAATCCCCAGCAAACAATATTCCTTTATTGCATTAATAATGTAAGATCTCTTAGAAATATCCACCATGAGTGTTATGCTCTCAAAGAGCTTGCCAAGATGACTCTGACCTGACAAAGACTTACAAGACCTTGCTGAAATATACCTCTGATATGCTGCCTCTTTATCACTGATTTGCTCCTCTATTACTTCACCCTCAACCTGCATATGAAAACTGTGTTGCAGAACTGTGTTGAAGAGAGGGTTCAACCTCTTGTTATATAGGCTAAAGAGGGGAAGATGGGAAGCTTGAAATAGTAACCTGATTGCATGCATTAAACATAACTCAGCTTCATGCTTTAGTTCAAAATTAGAAGTAGACTTGAGATTAGTTACAACTCAGCTGTACACTTTAGTTCGAACTCAGAACTAGATTTGATATTGGTTAAAACTCAACATTACACTTTAGTTCGAACTTAGAACTAGACTTGATACTGACATGATTTAGTTCGAACTTAGAACCAGACTTAAGACTTTAGTTGCAACTCAACATTACACTTTAGTTGTAAAATAGAACTACACTCAAGACTTTAGTTGCAACTCAACATTAATCTTTAGTTCTAAAGTAGAACTAGACTCAAGACTTTAGTTACAACTCTTTACAAGGCAATTCAAAATTATTTTCATGGTGGATAATGTTTACACGTCCCAACGCACTAGATCAATATAATTACATCATTTGCAATATTAGGAATATCCTTTGTTTCTAGCTCATAGGAATTTTATAGTCAACCTAACTTTTTCTAGATGCCTTGACTTGTTCTCATGGCTCACAAGGTTTGACTAGGCTCACAGAGGTTGTATGGTCCCCCTCACTTTTTCACTAGTCTGTCTATGCTCACAGAGGTTGTACGTCCCCCCTACATTTTGCACTAGATTGTCTATGCTCTCAGAGGTTGTACGTTCCCCCTACCTTTTTCATTAGAATCACATATCATCTTGTTCATCCTGACTTTTTATTTGACTCACAGAGGTTGTACATTCCCCTTGTCTTTTTTCAATACCTCACAAGATTGATTGATTCTCCAAATATCCCTGGCTAGCCTCAGGGTGGCCCATATGGCCTCTCATTGGATAATGACTGTCGATGCGGCCAAATTTAACAAACACCTGCCCCCCCCCCCTCAAAAGATAATTTATCAAAAGAAAAAAATGGCAGATTCTAGGCAACTGTGTTCTTCACTACAAGACGATCCCGCAAATTCTTAAACTTCTACTCACTGAAATTCTTCATGATGATGTAGAAAAATTTATGGATTTGATGAAGCCCTTTGGAAAACTTTTGGGCCTTGTACCTCTTGATCTTGTGGACTTTTATGCACCTAAAAATATTCCTTTCTGGTGGAATTTGAACCATATTCCAAGTTTGATTCTCTAGGAGAGAGTCATGATCCTCCAGCATGGCTTATTTCCATAATGGATTTCCCACATCCTTATTGTAGGTTTTCATATCAGTAGATTGAACAATATAGCAATGCATGGGCATCACATGTTCTAAAGTTGAAAGTACATAGGAAGACTCCTTTTTCTGAGATCGATTCCTCCTTGAATCCAATGGATTCCCTGCAAGGATACCTGTTGCCTGAAGTGTGAACTGTGCCTTTTTGGGCATTTGCTGAAGCTTCAACATTGGATTCTTATCTAGTTGTACTACCTTCTCATTTCCATGTACAAAATCTGAGTGTATGGAAGCATCTCCGATGTATGAAACTGATGGAAGCACAAGAGTATATGCATGTTGCATTGGAGGTGCATGCAAAGTACTCTCCTTATGTGTAAGTAGAATAGAGGAGTCATCATCAAAAAACTTAGTGAATTTATACAACCTTGACTTGTGATCCACCTCACCAAGTAGAATGATGGAATTGTCATGCATTTCAATTACTGAAACTGAATCTGATGTAAATTCAACCTTTTTACCTTTCTGAGTGATCTGATAAACTGAGAAAACATTCATAGAAATATTTGGAACATGTAAAACATTCTCAAAACTACCATTATGAGTTCCACTCTCCCTTATCCAACTACTAATACTAGAGTATCATCCCCCATGAGAATAGGGGGTCTTGAGCATGGACTCAAAGAAGAAAAAGCTTCCTCTTTCACTGCCATATGATGGGATGCACCAAAATATATAATCCATGAATTAGATGAGAAATTAATTGCAACCAAATCATGATGATTACCTTTTGTAGGAGCATGATCTTCTTTCTTCTGCTTCTTGAATCCCTCTAGAATGAAGTCTCCAAGGTTGTTATGTTGAAGTGCATGTGTCATAAGATCGATCTATTGCTTCATGCATATGGATTCTTCATGATTTGGGTTATTTTTGTAAGTGCATTGCTTTCCCTTCTTCTTCTTCTTCGAATCTGAAGAGTCTTTGGAACCTGAAGAATCGTTAAAGGGTTTGGAATATCTCTCCTTCTCGTTATGTTTCTCATTCCTGTTCTGTTTGGATGATCCTTTTCCATCATCCATGGTGACTTCATGTTCTTTGGGAACCTTGATGAGGCCCATCTATATGAGTTTTATCTTCTCTTGTATGAAAGACTCAATGAATTGAGCCATCGTAGGAATTTTCCAATTTGTTGCAAAAATACATCTACCAGAATGGAAATTGGAGACATATACAACGTATTTTGGTCCTAGATTGGCCAAGATAGTTGTAATAAGTTGTTTCTCTTGTGTATACTTTTCAATACCACATTCACCCAAGCTCAATAGAAAATATTTAAATTTAGTAAAACAATCATGTATATTATCAAAAATTTTAGGGTCTAAGGTATTCAACTCTACCTCAAGCATATGACCTAGCATCTCATACTACTTTCCAAAGAGTGTTTCCAAGGTGGTCCATATCTTGTTTGGAGTCTTGCATGCAGAAACATGAAACCATAAATTAGTTTTTATTAACTCAAGAAGTAGTCATGTGGCCTCATCCTTATAGTTCGGCCATCTGGTCTTCTCAAGTGCTAATCTAGGTTATGTTTTTGTCACCATCGTCAAATTACACAGTCCTTTTCTTTTGAGTTGGAATGTGGCCTTTGGATTCCATTCAAAATAGTTGTACATTGTGATAATTATCACCATACTTGATTGAATAAGTTGCATCATCTCCATCCTTGCTATTGATACTGAAAAGATCCTGAAAACCCAGATCGTGGATTTTGAGATATGATTGATGGTGTTATAACAACTACAGATATGATAAAACAACTATATATCCTAAAGTATGATGTGGGTTTTGGATATTTTGGTGAGAATGAGAATCCCTATGTTATACATCTTCGGTAAAAATTTCAGCTCGAGCCGGATCATGGATTTTGATATATCACAATTTTACTACAAAAAAATAATGTTTGGAGGGTTGTTGAATCGCCGCACCCTACAAAAGGGTAAAGTGAAACAATGTTGAATTGTTGCACCCTAGTGAAGGACACAGTGCGACAACATTGCACCTTAGATGTGTATCGGTTGCAGCGATGCCAATCGTCACACCTTTCGATAGGGATAGTTTGAGTGTGAACGTCACACCCTTTGATAGGGATAGGCCGCGATGATTCTAATCATCACACCTTTCGATAGGGATAGGTCGTGACGATTCCAATCCTCATACCTTTTGATAGAGATAGGTCGTGACGATTTTGGAAACTAGGTTTACTCAAGGAATTTTTCGCTCTTCTCTCGCTTGTCTAGGTTTCTCCAAGCAACTTGACTCTGATACCATGTCATTGTTTCATGGAAACCTGCACAGGAGACCTAGCTAAAGCATACACAAACAAAGATTATCAAGAAAAGGAAGACAGATACAATATGAAGAATCAAAATCAATGTATATTATGATCTAATTAATGAGTGATTGATCTTCACTCATATAGACAATGACATCGTATAATTAGGAATGCATGCATAATAGTGATGGAATAAAATTAGAAAGTCTAAAATGGAACTAATCAGTTAACTCCCACTGAACTAGTGTTACTCCCGCCAAACTAGCGTGTCGAAAATAGAAATTTCTCCAACACCAAATATTTAGTGTCTAAGTGTAATGTGTGATGTGAGAGTGACAAGTTTAAAAAACTTTTGAACAAAATAGTAGCAACATGGCATGTGGATTTCATGGGGTCCTTACCTTTTTCCTAATTAAGTTGTAAGTGTATTTTTTCAACCTTGCAAAATTAAATTGTTGAAAGAATGAAACTATAACTATATTATAGAAAAATATGTGGACAATTATTGTCCTTTTAGAACTACCATATGTGAGGTATTGCACTCCGAAAAACTCTCAAATTATGGATGATTTTTTTTTTAAAGAGATTAATAAATTAGAAATGCACATATATTAATATTCCTAATTATTCCCTAAATGTTTTTCTAATTTACAAGGGACGTGAATTAATATTAAAGTCACTATAGTTCATCAATCTCACTCAAAATTTAGATGTGAAGAGAATACTCTAACTACAATATTACTTCTAGTCCTTAAACAATATAACAAGGTGGAAATATGATTGATTGCAATTTATAGTCCACTAGTCCATGTGCAACATTAAAGAAATAGGTCATCACATGGAAAGGAAACAAGAAAAAAGAAAATTTGATTTTCNTTACACAGTCCTTTTCTTTTGAGTTGGAATGTGGCCTTTGGATTCCATTCAAAATAGTTGTACATTGTGATAATTATCACCATACTTGATTGAATAAGTTGCATCATCTCCATCCCTGCTATTGATACTGAAAAGATCCTGAAAACCCAGATCGTGGATTCTGAGATATGACTGATGGTGTTATAACAACTACAGATATGATAAAACAACCATATATCCTAAAGTATGATGTGGGTTTTGGATATTTTTTTGAGAATGAGAATCCCTATGTTATACATCTTCGGTAAAAAGTTCATCTTGACCCGGATCGTGGATTTTGATATATAACAATTTTACTACAAAAAATTAATGTTTGGAGGGTTGTTGAATCGTCGCACCCTACAAAAGGGTAAAGTGAAACAATGCTGAATCGTTGCACCCTAGTGAAGGACACAGTGCGACGACATTGCACCTTAGATGTGTATGGGTTGAGACGATGCCAATTGTCACACCTTTCGATAGGGATAGTTTGAGTGCGAACTTCACATCCTTTGATAGGGATAGGCCACGATGATTCCAATCATCACACCTTTCAATAGGGACAGGCCATGATGATTCCAATCGTCGCACCTTTTGATAGAGATAGGTTGTGACGATTTTGGAAACTAGGTTTAATCAAGGACTCTTTCGCTCCTCTTTGGCTTGTCTTGGTTTCTCCAAGCAGCTTGACTCTGATACCATGTCATTGTTTCATTGAAACCTGCACAGGAGACCTAGCTAAAGCATACACAAACAAAGCTTATCAAGAAAAGGAAGAGAGATACAATATGAAGAATCAAAATCAATGTATATTATGATCTAATTAATGAGTGATTGATCTTCACTCATATAGGCAATGACATTGTATAATTAGGAATGCATGCATAATAGTGATGGTATAAAATTAGAAAGTCTAAAATGGAACTAATCAGTTAACTCCCACTGAACTAGTGTTACTCCCACCGAACTAGTGTGTCGAAAATAGAAATTTCTCCAACACAAAATATTTAGTGTCTAAGTGTACTGTGTGATGTATGTGTAATGTGTGATGTGAGAGTGACAAGTTTAAAAAACTTTTGAACAAAATAGTAGCAACATGGCATGTGGATTTCATGGGGTCCTTACCTTTTTCCTAATTAAGTTGTAAGTGTATTTTTTCAACCTTGCAAAATTAAATTATTGAAAGAATGAAACTATAACTATATTATAGAAAAATATGTGGACAATTATTGTCCTTTTAGAACTACCATATGTGAGGTATTGCACTCCGAAAAAAATCTCAAATTATGGATGATTTTTTTTAAGAGATTAATAAATTAGAAATGCACATATATTAATATTCCTAATTATTCCCTAAATGTTTTTCTAATTTACAAGGGACGTGAATTAATATTAAAGTCACTATAGTTCACCAATCTCACTCAAAAGTTAGATGTGAAGAGAATACTCTAACTACAATATTACTTCTAGTCCTTAAACAAAATAACAATGTGGAAATATGATTGATTGCAATTGATAGTCCACTAGTCCATGTGCAACATTAAAGAAATAGGTCATCACATGGAAAGGAAACAAGAAAAAAGAAAATTTGATTTTCTCCCCTCCTACCAACTAAATTGGATAATTACTATGTAAGAATGTATCTAAAACTATAAATTTGAAGCTTATACTTTGCAAGAAATCAAAGACTAGCACTTAATTCTAACCCTAAACTAAAACGACAATTAAATAGGAAAATTAATAGACTTGTGCAAGTCTATATGCAGGTATATGTGTAATTTGCATGGAAAAGGAATGAAGTGGTTGAAGGACTTGAATGGGTTTCAAAAGAACAGATGCCTAAGTCTCTATAATGCAATGATAGTTTTATTGAAAATGACTTTCCATCATACAAGTCTCTATGTGGATGTATGTTATAGCAAGATTTGTCTCACCCTATGCAAACTTGCATAGAAGGAATTTTTCCATTTCTCCGTGCATACTTGAAGTCCATTTTTAAGATTCCCAGAGATAAAAACATTATATTTACACATATATGTGCCCCACCTATAGTATAGAATGTGTATATGCAGGTTGCAACATTACAACCCGCATACATTGGGATTTGTGCCCAAAATAAAAAAATATGGTGTCGGGTTTCCATGTCACATCACAAGATATATGATCCTTTGCCTTCCATATACTGGAAACATTCTAAATCGACCCTTTAGTTCCACTTGAAGGCTACAAATGGGACAAATCTGAGCTATGGAAAAGAGGAGAAGAATTCAACTTTGAGAGAAAAGTTACTCTGGAGAAATTATTCAATCCATATTGAGTCTGCATCCCTTTGTCCTTTTAAGTTTGAACACATTGTTCAGCCCCCAATCTCTTCCCTACTTGATTAATAATGTCATTGTCTCACTTATATGAGATTGCCTTTGGTGGAGGATTGAAGTGGTGGAGGCCTAGCTGGAAGAAACTTAGTTTCTCGGTTCCGAACCGTGCTGACACAAAAGTTTGTAATTCATTCACTTCTGTTGATTACATTTTAATAGAAATACTCTTTTATCATCCAATTAATATCTTGAAAATATTTGAATTTTTATTCCATGGTAATATTTGTTATGAATTTTGATGGATTATGCTATTAAATGTGTTAACATTATATATTATCACCATATGCTTGTGTTTCTTAGCTATTGAGGACAAGTTACAGGTGTATTTCTTTGAGTCAATGATCTGGATTTTATGAGAAGAACGAAATGAATACAGGTTATTAACAGTTTCTTAGCACCAAATAATAGAGATATAGTAAAACCGGTTTTCTATTCAATAATGAAATAAGTTGAAACAATAATGTGCAGCGGAAACAAGCTTGTTGGAATGGTGGCAACTTATCTCTGAGAAGAGATGTGATGGATATGCTCATTCGAAAGAAGAACATTACAATGACGCTATAAAGGCCCTTTTAAAATAAACAAGAATTCAAAAAACCCTAGACATCCAAAAACCTAACCCTAGGAGATGAAGCGCCAAAAGTCATGTGGGCCCCGTTTGGGTAAGTTAGTACATCAACTTCCCGGGGTTGTAACTTTTGCATACAATCTCTGTTTTAGGCGTGTGATAGACCGTTGGAAAGGTATCATAGAGGAGATTGATTTTGGGGGATAAATCATGCATTAGAATATAATTGAGGAGATCTATCCTAAAAAACCTTCATTTAGGCCCTCAAAATAGCCACGAAAGTTAAAAGTACTAAAAATAGTAAATTACCAAAATTGTCAAAAAATTGTCTTGAGCCAGTTGAAAAAGGTGGGTGGCCACCGATATCCATATTGATCAATCCTCCCTCCTTAGGAAGAAATGGTCTCCATTGCATTGAGGTCCCCCATTAGATGAGGAAATTTCTGTTGAATTTGGCCCAGGGTGAGCCACTTGCCTTGGTGCAGGAGCTACCTTGCTTTGATGACTCGATAAAGTTGGATCCTTTGTTGTTGATTGACCTTGATATGTGTTTCCAAAATATGATCATTGGATGCTTGTTGTATGCAGTTGGGATTGATCTCTGTTGGTGTCAGTTGTTCTGCTACTTCTGAGGTGTCTAATAATGGTGGGAAATAAGGGCGAAGAAGTTCCACATTGAACACTAGGTGCAGGCCAAGGAAAGGAGGAATGTTGAGCTCAAAATAATTATCCCCCATGGCCTTGGTGATAGTATATGGTCCATAATGGATTGGGAGAAGCTTCTGATGGGGTCCTGTAAGGCATTCTTTCTGTAAGTGCAACCAAACTTTGTCACCCACCTGGAACTTATGTGGCACCCGATGTTGATCATGGCGATGTTTGTACTTATCATTGGATTTCTATAGGATATCCTAAACCTGTTGGTGGATGTGTTGGATCTGCTCAATGAATCGGGTGGCTTTTTCAGCTTTAGTTGGAGCAGGAGATGATTCGGTCGAGGTGACTGCAAGGGCAAGTGCAACATCTATGGGACCCAGTGGTCGGAATCCCAACACCACCTGAAAGGGGATATGGCTGGTTGAGCTATCCAAGGCTGATTGTAGCTATGTTGGACATAGAGAAGTCTCTCATCCCATGTGCGAGGGTGATTTGAATTATACATGCGAAGAATATGCACAATCATTCGATTTACAACCTCAGCTTGGCCATCTGTCTTGGGATGGAAGGTCGTGGATTTGGTGAGCTTGGTGTCCAGTAGTGACTAGAGGTTAGAAAATAATGTCCTAAGAAATCTACTATTCTGATCTAAGACAATGGTTTGTGGGATTCCAAAATGTACCCAGACTCGTTCAAAGAAAATCTTAGCAGTGGCCTCTGTTGTGATGCTCTTCTTGCAGGAAACCATAATCACCATCTTAGAAAAGTGATCAACAACCAAAAAGCCACAGTCATTTCCCTACTTGGTGGATGGGAGGCCCAACATGTAATCCATTGAGATGGATTCCCATTGCCTGTTAGGAGTAGGAATATGGGTGTATAGGTCATCTTTCTTAATGTTCGGTTTGGAAATAACGTAGGCAGTGCAGGACCTGATATACTTGCCGACCTCATGCTGAGGTTTCGGTCAATAGAAATGTTTTTGTAGCATCACCACTATCTTTTCAACACTGAAGTGTCCTGCCACCCGACTGTAGTGGTATTCCCAGATCAGCTTCACTCGCTCACTTGATGGAACATAGATATGTCCCAGAGGACACAAAAACCCATCCTGAAGATGGAAATTATCGACAACTATGTTCGCACCCAAAATTTGGTAGGTGGTGGGGAAATTGGAATTCAGGGTCTGTCTCATAGAGTTGGGGGCATCCAGGTGTCTCATGGCCACAAGAGTCTAGCATCGTGTTGAGTGTTGTGACTCATGATCTTCTAAGGAAATCATCGACGCAATTGGTGCTTCCTGTTTTATACTTGATGTTGAGGTGGAATCGTTGCAAGTATGTGGACCACTTTTGATGGCGGTCATTCTGTAATTTTCCTTGTGTTTGGATGAACTGTAGTGGCTTATGATCAATGTGGATGACTATCTCCTTTCCAAGAATGTAACGTCTCCACTAGCGGCAAGCTTGCACAATGGAGTACATTTCTTTGTCATAAGTAGGGTACTTACGGACAATATATGACAGTGTCTCACTATGATAGGCCATAAGATGGCCATGTTGAGTGAGAACGATGCCCACAACATAGTCTGGAGCATCTGTCTCAATATCAAAGGGATGTTGCAGGTCTGGTAGTGAAAGTACTGGGGCTGAGCACAAACACTTCTTCAAATCATCAAACACTTGTTGTTGGGACTGACACCACTCTATGTTTGACTTACCACCACCCATATTTATTTATATGAGGGCCCATGCAATATGGGAGAATCCCAACACAAACCTGTGATAGAAATTGGCAAGGCCCAAGAAGCTTCGGAGCTCAGTGAGTGTTGTTGGGGTTGGCCAGTCACAGATGAATTGGATCTTGGTTGTATCCACCTGTATGCCATGTTGATCAATGATGTAGCCATTGTAATGGACCATGTCCATGCCAATGGAGCATTTTTCCAAGTTGGCGTATAGCTTGTGTTGTTGCAGGGTGTGCAAAACCTGTTGAATATGCTACATGTGACATCCCAAATAAAATAAAATATTTTTTAAATTTACATTTGTTGGAAAATTATTCCGTTTTTAGTAAATTCAAATTTGGAAATTTTTTACCTTTTATGGCAATTCTAAATTTCGAATTTAATAATTGTAATTAATTATTATGACTATTGGGCAGAGATCTGATTTGACCTAACTAACTATTTGACTATGACACTTGTATGAAAAAATAATATTTTATATTGATTGCAGGAGGAAAAATGAAACAACCATGTTAAAATCAGCTGACCATGACTCCATGAGTGGGGAACCTATTGGAACTACCTCTGGGTTGATTATTACAAGTGGAAAATCAGAGATTTGGCCATTGGCAGCCCTTGAAAATCAGGGATTTAGAAAGCTGCTAAAATTCCCAAGGGAGGGAAAAGACCTACGCAAAAGGAATTTTTTTTCATAAATAACATATGTGAGGAGGCAGGACACTACCAAGTATGCTGGAAAAGGAGACTATTGATTTTTTCCTTGCTGTTATGAACACTACTGAGTGAGTGTGAGGCAAGAAAAATCTGTTGAAAGTGAAGGAAATTGCTGAGGAGGAGTCTTCCAAGTTCTCCCTCATGGATTCATGGTTAGGCTAGGGGGTGAATCGGGCAAGTGTTTTTGGCTGCATTATCCTACGGTTGGGAGAAACGTGGTTGTTCCCTTTGTCTTCCCAGGAGCTAGTCCAGATATGTAAATCTTTCCCTACTCTGTTCTTGAATGATTTGTGTGTCACTGATATTATGCATCTAATTGTACTAAGTTGAAATAATTTTCCATGGATGACATCTATTCGTGGTATGAAGTTTATAATCAAAGACTAAATTCTGGATTGGTCCCTCCTAAAAA
>JZKD02S1786875.1:0-28995 GCA_000966675.3 Picea glauca
ATTTTATGTAGATTTATGTCACCGAATTCTGACCAAAAAAACAAAAACATAAAACACTTAGACAACGCCAAATTTTAATGACCACTAGAGATTTGGAATTTCAAATCCTAACAACCTGTCAAATTTAACGGTTTTCCAAATCAGATACCCGTTTTGACAGATTTAACTAAAAATGTTTATCTGAAATTTTTAACGAATTTGACCGTCAAATTCCATCCCGGCCCACGGCCAAACCCAACGGGTAATAATTAACTACTCCGTTTCCCATAGATGCAGTGCATTCAGGAAGTCTTAATGGCCGTAGCCAAAAATCCAACGGGCAATGATTACTGCGCTTTGGAACGGAGAAAAGTATATGAATAAGGGCTGGGATTGGTCTTGGACATGGGAGAATCATTCAATTGGAATCCGGCGGAGAAGAGCTTCAAATCATTACTGCTTATTTATAGCATAAATTCTGAGATCGGGGATCTCCACTTTACGATTATGAAGCGACAACACCATTAACTGCAGCAGCCGCACAATCATGGGCGCAGCAGCAGCATCATCTAGATGGCAGAGGCCGGGCCACCAGTAGCAGCAAGAGCGTCGGGACCTTGCCAGGGCAAGGAGAGGCTGTCGATGGCTCGGGAGGCGAGCCATTCAGTTCCTAAGCCCTCGACCTGGATCTCTGGGGACGTCAGATATGTGCGGAATGTATAATGACGTATGAAAAAGACGGCCGGATAACAGACACCCTCACAGTCACACATATAGAAAATTTATTCTGTTTTAAACGTTCTATGTTTTGGTTTTGGTTTTGAAAGAATATTTTATGTTTTGTTTTTCGAGTGATATTATTGATTTAATTTTGTTAGAAATCTGGTAAGAAATTGTTTCATCCGTTGTAGATTTGAGTGGTTAAGTTTGTATAATTTGAGTATCCAAGATTTTTCAAGATGCTGAATTCATTTATGCATTCATAAATACAATTTAAACAACAAACATTGTGATTTTGTGTCAAAATCAATGAAAAATGCCAAAATATAAAATGTTTAGACAACACCAAAAAAATTACACTCATGATAAACTTGAGTTGATTAAAGTATAATAAAACACTTTAACAACCAAGAATGAAATTTGATAGGTAAATTGTTCTTCACAATTAAAAATTAACACACTTGGTAAGATCTATGCTTTTTATTGGTGTTTCTCCAATTAATATAGGCATTGATCATTATCACATAGTTGCTTAACAATGAACCCAGGGGAATTTGTTTGTAATGGAAAGAAATATTTTCCTGACAAAAAGGGACACCTTGAACTAATGAACTGACACCACCAGGATGACTCACAGAACTAACACCAAGATGACTTTCTCAATGCCCAATGTTGGGGGGAAAGGAATGAAGTTGAGGCGTTCCTACTAAATTAGGAGCTACTCACACTAGGGATAATGACAAGATGGCCTGACACCAGGATGATTCACAGAACTGACACCAGGATGACTTTCTCAATGCCCAATGTTGGGTGGAAAGGAATGAAGTTGAGGTGTTCCTACTAAATTAGGAGCTACTCACATTAGGGATAATGACAAGATGGCAATTGGAGCAGATTGTTACTCACAAGACAAGCATATCCTTGCCTTGGATTTGATTATGGTACAAACAAATAAAATGTATTTTAGTTTCTAGTGGCCTCACATACCATTCCAACATTATTCTTCTCTAATATGCATTCATGAAAGCATGTGCAATGGCAGTGTTCTTTGTACACTATTCTTGCTTTCAACACACATAAAAATGGCATTATCATCACCAAAGTATCAAAGAATGTAGTGTAGAGACCATGGCAACATGGTTGTGTGCATTCTGTCATTGTGTTATTTCTTTCTTGCTTACATAAAAACCTTTATCCTTTCTTGTTGTCCTACAAATAAGGGGTTCAACTATCTCTTTTTTTACTTCCCTCCTTTCATTGTGTATTTATTGCCAATGTTATTTCGTTTAATATTGTTCTTCCATAATGACGTTTTTAAGAGAGAGATCGAGAGAGATGTTCAATTTCCTAGGGAACAAAATGCATTTTTCATTGTCAATCGAGAATGTCACGAACAAATTTCTTACTTCCATAAAAAAAAAAAATTTGAAAAAAATGATTTCATAAAATATTTCAAAGATCAATAGGGGCTACAACTAAGTGAGTAAATATGTCATAATGATTTGGTAGTGATTTAACAATGTTATTGCTTTATATATTACAGTAACAATTATTTGGATATGTTATCCAAAATGTTGCAGGTATGTGGGTTAAAGCATTCAAGGAGTTCTGACATTAAAACTAAGAAACATTGATTCCATTGAGTCTTATTATAATGTTGTGGATATTTTGTGGAATGCATGTGAAAAAATCCCTAACTTGGTTGTGAAGCTAAGCACAAACGAAATAAAAGACATACAAGCACTAGAGTAAAAACTAAATCATGAGAGAAAAACAAGCAAGCTCTAAATTATGAATTTCTTGATTTAAATGAAAATCCAACACAATTATTTTGAGGGGAAATAAGAAATGTTTTAATACACCAATTGAAAGGCATAAACCTTACAATAAGAACCTTTTGTAGCACAATTGGCTCCAAAATCTCCTTGGTGGGATCCTTTTCTTCGTTGTAGACTCTATCTCCAACTCTTTGGACAACGTAAACAAGCTCCCTTGTGGTTGGCCACAAGCAAATAGAAAGAGGGTGAGAAAATTTTGAGGAATGTAAGAGTGGAAAAAGGATTTACTTAACTCTCTAGTGGCATTCTAGCATCAAAACTTTACTTTTTTATGATGGATATTAGATGCATCCACATGGCCTCTTTTCATAGGTGAATGGTGGAACCCCAATCTAAAAGTAGTTTCCATGTGAACTCTCTTCATGTATTAATGAGAGTTCATAAGCTTAGTGGGAATTATGGAAGATTAATTCATAGGCATTTAAGAAGGCAAGGGTAAAAATAGAGCCACATGTACCCACTATGCCACCTAAACAAGTATGCACACATTTATGAGCCATGGGCTAGTTTTTTTTGGATAAAAAAGGGTTGTGCGGTTCTTGAGGGATTTGCTACATGACTTGCATAGAACATAGATGATACATGGGTCATCTTCAAAATGGTCAACTAATGGTTTGACCAAGCTCTGTCAGGTACAAAAAGGCCATAACATGATGTGATGGGATGCCTGCATTAATGATGCTTTTAGGTGCAACTACTCAAATGGGACATGTGAGAAAAATTAGGGTGACAATAGTTTCCCCCTAATATGTGAGGTTATGAGAAAATCATGTAGCCAAATACATCATGTCTTTCTCACGCAAATGTTGAGATAACATACTGTAGAGACAAAGAAGAGTTCTTAAGGAGAAAGTGTTGTCCAAAAAATAGTAATGGAGAACACCTGCAAAACAAAGAACCATGATATGAGGTGTATGCATGATCTCAGTATCAATGAGGCAGGCATACTCATGCTCATGAAAATGTCCCAACAAAGTACATTATAGGAGCATGGAAATATGGAGCTAGGTAAAAATACATATGAATAGTGAATACTACATCATGTCTAACCACATGTGAAGGAACAATGCCACTTGAGAGTGGGGGCAAACAATCATAACGACTGAAGCCTGAGTAAAACAAAGGGGGCCTAAGATTTGGAAAGAGTTAACTAGATGAAAGATTAAACTGGTGGCTCAGAATAATCACTAAATAGAGCCAATCAAATCCAAGGAAATACATCCAGTGTTGAATCACTATAACCAACATTGGCTAGAACATGTAAGGAGTGACTTTAAGGGATACTCCCACCCAGAGGCTCAATAAAAACTGGAAATATGCATACATATTTGGTGGTTTTCAATCGGAATGGGGACATGGGAACCATCAATGTGTACAAATCTCAACTATGTGATAATGAGTTGGCATCAAACATGTGAGAATCTACCAAGTCAAAGAGCAAGGATGACTCTCCTTGCTTGGTCCAAGGCTACCCATAAATCATGTAAATGGGACAAAGGTACACAATGCATTTAAACCAAACCCCTAGAATAAATATGTTAAGGTCAATAGGGAAAGGTCTGCTAGAGACACAAAATAGGATACTCCCTGAGAAACCAACACAAGGTGTGGCATATCATGTATCAATTATCATTCACTAAGATTTGGACAACAATGGATGAAGATGCCACTAAGAATGGGACTCAATACTTCCCCCGTATAGAGCATAACAAACAATGCTGACATGGGCAACAATTATGTGATACCAAGAGTTATGGTCAACAATATGTAGAGGACTTATGATGACAACTTTGAGGGTAAATAAGATTGATGAATACAAAGGATAGACCATAATCACAATGGCCCAAGGAGATGGATGAACTTTAATAGGATAGGATGGGGCACTAAGACAAAGGGACTCCTGGATGTGAAAGAGTGTAATATTGTAAAAAAATAGAATGAAAGGGTGACTAAAAAATGATGCTCTAAACAAGCTAGGTGACCCAAAGCATTGTCATACAAAAGAGATAATGTGTAATGGTGGTATAATGTGAAGAAATAGTAATGTTTCCACAAAGAATGAATGAATCTAGATACGTTACAAGCAAGGAGATACGTGAATCTAGATATGTTACAAGCAAGGAGATATGTTACAAAAAGAAGAAACTATCTTCTTTAATTCTGATCATTCTTCAATAGAACTAATACCAAGAATCAAAACATCATCCACGAACAATAAATGGGAAATGGCCAGCCCTTTGGCTACTTTTAACCCTAAAAAAAGGCCCTCTTACTTGGCCTTCATCAACAATATGAGACATTCTACCACTAGTATAAAAAGTAAAGGTGAAAGAGGGCATCCTTTCCTTAAGCCCCTATAACCTTTGAAGAAATATGTAACACCCTGTTTGCCCCAGTCTGTAAAAATAACTATATTGGCCAAGAACTATGGAAAACTCAAAGATGTGAATGTTTGATTTGACGCACCTTTGCATAAAAGGTCAACGAATGTAAATTATGTTATCAATATGTGTTGCATGACTGCTGGGAGAGAGATGTGATAAAAGAGACCACGATGGCTAATGAGAGGTGGTGGAAGGGACATGGAATGGTTGCGTTAACTTCCACCGAGCCAGTACCGTATTGGTTTATACTTGCTCAAAAACCAAAGCAGCTCTCTGATCCTAGAATGGATTTCCTGTCATATTGGTAGGTGGGTAGGCTCCTCAAGAGTTAATAAGGGGATGGGGGTGAATCGTCCATCCGTAACAGCCCTCAGACCTGACCACGGATGGCGAAATTCGTGCCACACGCAACCTTGCAGACAAAATTGGCAAGAGAGGAAATGTGGTAAGGGGGAGAAGAGCGCGCATGACGGGGATCACGGAAGAGAACTGGAGAAAACCCTGGAAACGCAGGGAGTTCTGAATATCAGGAGAAGGAGAGTAACCTTCATCCTGGATTATTTTTCTGTATTAGGAGAAGGAGAGTAACCTTCATCCTGGATTATTTTTCTGTATCAGGAGAAGGAGAGTAACCTTCGTCCTTGACTTCCGTTGAGCTCGAAGTAGAAGACTAAACCTCAAAGCATCATGTTCTAGCTCGGGGGTGGCTAGTGGTAAATCCGGTTGGAGTCACTGAGCCTACGGTTGGGTGGAAATGAGCACCCCTCTTAGCAGTTGCATCACACCTAGTAGATCTGATAAGTGTTTTATACCTTGTATTTCGAACTGAATATCATGAATACATGCTTATGTTTGTATGCCCATAATAATTTCTGTGTAGAATGATTCCCTGGTGTTTTAGACTGGAAATAATGGATGCATGTGTATACTTACATGCCATAGTTAGTTTTTTTACAAAGGATTAAGTTTGGGGCATGAGTTCGCTCCACTGAGATTCGTCTTGTTTGCTTGACTCTTGTAATGTTCCGGGAAGGCTCCTTGAGAGTACTCTTCCCCATGGATTACCCCATAAACCTTGGAACCATGCCAAACCTTCACCCAGAGACTCGACTAAGTTCAGGGACGATTGCCCAAGAACCGTTTGAAGGATTCATGTGATCCGGACCTGGAAACCTTATGCAAGAAAGAGTATCTCTCTAAGGTCTCGAAGTCATGGGAGTTTGAAGCCCTGAGAGATTGAATTTCCTGATTCAAGCTCAGAAGGGATAGAGAGTCCAATTATAGAAAGAGACAATACCCTATCGTTTGGTAGACAAACGGTCGGAATCCTTTCAGAAATACCCCAGATCTGTCAAGACCGATGGATCTAGAGAAGGAGCGCAGACATTAACACCTCGACCCTTTTTATCCTTCGCAAGTAGCAATGGGATCCAGGACCCTAGATCCAAGGATCTGACAGAGCTCTATTGATCGTCGATCTTAGCCTTTGCACCGACAGGAGGGCAACATTTTGCTGACTTGCGACTTGGGGTGTTCAAGGGTAGGATTGCACAAACTCACAATTCACGATATCGTGACATGATCGTGGTTGTTGGATCCAGGCCACGGGAGAACTGTGGGATTCGAAATTTCGTGGTTATCGCCTATCGGGGGTTCGAAACTTGAGAGAGTTTCTTTTTGACTATAGAAGTCACGAAGTGCCAAGAGCCGAGGGCTCATGCAAACACGTGGCCCATCCGTAAGTGGGGACTGCGTGGTTGACATGTGGCGTAACAACAAGCGCCTAGAGGAAGGTGGAAGCGGGTGACTGGTGGTGGACACTTGTCACCTGGGAAAGAGTCAACCCATTGTTGACTTATCGTGGCTTGGGGTTTCGGAGGATGAAGAAGTTGCACCTTGATGCCTAAGGCCATGAAACGCTGAGAGCCAAGGTCATGTGCGACAAGCGGCGACGACACAACTCGTGAGTAGAGTACAGCGGAGGAGACAAGTGGTGTGTGCGCGTCGCTTTGGCAGAGTCCACGTAACATTGACCTCTCGCATCTCGGGGATTCGCAAAGGAGGAGTACGAGGGCTCAACACCTCAACTAGAGAAATTGCGAGTGGTGCTAGTGTTTGGCCTAGCCTACGGTTACATGTAGCAAGCACTAGTGAGGAGGGAGCCATACCCGTATCGTATCTCAGGTATCAGTGTTTGGAGAAAGGGGAGTCGAGAGTCTTGACTCCCAACTCGCGAGTTGTGAAATGTGCTTGCGCTAAGGCCAGGTTGTGGTCGTTTGGAGGAGGATAAGGGAAGGGAGGGTCTGTGCTAGGCCCCATAGAAGTCTCAGGGATTCTATCCCTCGAAGAAAAAGGACGAAAAATCTAGGTTGTCATAGTGGGTGTTTGACAAAATCTGTAGGAGAACTATTTACAAAGTTTTCACTTGAAACACAACCCATTATCTAGTGTGCCACCTCCCATTTAAGTCCTATATGTATCAACAACATTCTTAGGCCAAAAGAATAAAAATGTCACATCAAAGTAGTCATGTCAAAGTAAGATGGGGAACAAAGAAGTAGCATCGACGCAATAGATGATAACAATGGAGCCCTCCGATAAGGAGTGGATGCCTTAATGATTATGAGTAGCCTTACATGGCTAGAAATAGGGAGCTCTTTTGGATCCCTCACCAAAGAAGATGAGAGAGTATGGAGGAACCCCCTCATTGAACCAACCCCCTTATGCATGTGTCATCAAGAAGAAATAATAGAGGAAAGTGCAGAAGTAAGAGAAGTAGAAAAAGAGAGATTAGAAGATACAAGTGAAGAAAAATTCAAAGTCAACAATACTTTGCAAGAGAGAGTATCAATATCAACAACAAGAAGTAGTAGTCAATCGGGAAGAAAGTTCTAAATTGAGTATGTTGATCCAATATTCAACCCTGATGCTTCCCACATTTCATGGGATGGGAAGAGATGATACATAAAAACACTAGATCACATGTGAAGCTATATGGTCTATGAAGAGAGTCACAGACGAGGCATCCAAGATTGTGTAGATAGAGACCACATTCTAAAAAAAAGAGCTTTGAAATGGTACATGAAGTACAAAGATACCACCTCGGTGGGACAAACAAGGTCCCTAACGGAGATAAAGAGAGACCCACTTAGGTAATTTTATAAGCCTAAGTCATAATAAACAGTGTATAATTGAGATCAAAGATATTAAGCAACAAGTTGGAGAAACCTTGTGCGATTATGAACAACAATTCGAGATTTTGTTAGACAGACTGAAATTTCAGATCCAAGATGTCCAACATAGATAATGGTTTATTGCAGGACTCCTACCCCACATTTGAGTTCCACTCACCCAATAGAAAGTGATGAACTAGGCAGATGATGTGGAAATTGAAATACGCTTAGAGTCGATGCTACAAGGTGAAAAGATGTTGGTAGGGCTTGCAAAGATACAATATCAGGTCACAAACCTCACAACACATCTACAATATATGGCTAAGGCTAAGGTGGTGCATGAAAATGTCTGGTGTACCTTGTGTTGCATAGAAGTTCACCATAGAAATGAGTGTCTTCTGTGTTTATTTTCCAGTAGATTCAACCCTTGGTATGCTCTGATACCATGTCAATTTTCCTCCTCTACTCAACACCTGAAAATTAGCTCAAAATAAAATCACTTTATTTACTAAAATCACAACTGAGTAATCAACTAAACATGCAATGGAAGCATAAACAAGGAAACCAAATCAAGCACACATAAACACCAATATTTTTGGGTATAAACCCTTGGAAAAATCTTGGAGGGAAAACCAGTCCAATGATGCTTTTATTAAGGTCAAATCATGGCTCTCGTTACATGGAAAATGACCCACCAAGAGAATCATATGCTACAGACAAACCTGAAAACTCATGTGTTGTTGTACGAACCTATACCAACACGTTTCCCGAGTCATATACGATTCATTCCTCTATGAACCGCATATATACACAACTGTCTACACTCTGAATTGCCTATGTGTATGGAAAACCCATACGACAATCTCTATACGATCAGACACTTTCCTATGGATTTTGCCAACTGAAACCCACCTGCAGCTGCCTATGCTCTCTCTCCTCCTTGACCTGTATGACCTCTATATGGAAGTCCTTCTCCACATATCCAAGATCTTGAATCATGGTCCTTTGTGATCCAACCCTCTAATCAACACTTGAATGAAATATCTTCACCCAACCTGTGAGATCTTCTCACTCATGTGTAAGCAAAAGTCCTTTTCTCCTACACTCCTTACACTATAAAAATTGCTTCTTTGCTATCCTCGACCTTGGTATCTCACCAAAGTGAATTCCTCTTAGAGTCTCTCACAAGTGTATCTCACACAAGTCCCGGTTGTGTCGAATCCCTCAACACAAGTGTCCTCTCCTTTATCCTAGACTTGCTTTTATAATCATGAGTTACAATCTATTTCTAATATTCAAAGTGATCTACGATTGAAATTACTTCTCACACTCACTTAAGATTTATATTACATGTTGCATGCTAAGCATGTTCCTTAAATTACTTAATTAATTAATAAATAGAATTTTACTTTAATTAATTCCTTTTAACTAAAGTAAACTCAAGACTAGAAGATTCTTGATGACTTCCACATGATAGACACATGCCAATGCAGAAGTACTTTTCTGATGCTACCACTAACATCAACACTCCCTCTTAGCGAGGAAGCTATTTATCCTACCTGGAGTTGGCTCAATATTCGCTACCAGATATGCTACCATGCTTGCTCTCCAATACACTTGATTGGATGCTACCTTTGACACATAAGTTATCTCTACCATGATGGTATGACCTATCTCTGAAGGCTCATTGCCTCTAGATATGCTCATAGAAGTCTCCTACTCCTGAGCATCCTGCATGGCCATCTCGTACCATGAATCCTTCTTGACAAACTTGGAAGGCTGCTCATTCCCACCTAAACCTAAAGGTTGACTCCCTTTGAGTTGTTCAACTTTCAGAGCTACCTGGCCCCTATTCTTTGCCACTCTACTACTTTCCACTACTCACATAGGATGGCCATTTATCCTATACAATTTTCTCTCTCTAACTCCAAATACAACTGATTTGTCTAAGCTAGATCCTTTGGGCATGATGAGCGCATGTCCATCTCAGAATAAGACCTCAAATCCATTATTATAAATCACTGAGACTAAGATCACACTCCTCTTGATTTCTATCACCCATAGCACATCCTACACTCTTAAAACACCTCATGACTCCATCCATAATGGCATTGTTCCAGATCCCTTCACTGCATGCTTGGTCTCCATATCAAGTTCCACATGCATCTTTGAGTCAGTTTCTGTGAATTTCTCGAACACCTCTCATTCTCCTATCATATGACACGTGGCTCCACTATCTACAAACCATGCACCATCTGATATAGTGCCCAAGGAATTTTGCGAAACAAGTAACAACTTTTTCTATTCAAACTTCTTGCAAAAATCATCCACTTGAGTCTTTGTCATTACAACTACCTCTAGTTACACTTCGTTCCCACCCTTCTTCATGTGTGTACATTGACCTACATAATGTCCAAACTTGTGGCATGCAAAGCACTATAATTTGCTCGTGTCCTTCTTCTTCTTTCCATCTTGAGAAATAGACTCTCCATTAGAAATTTTCCTAAACTTTCCCTTCCTTTCTTGTCTAGCAAGAGCAAGGTTCTCATCATGGCTACTCTTCAAACCATCCCTGGAGTCTAACATGGTCTCCTCCTGAATACAATCAGTCCATAGTCTATCAAACCCTGGAACTATCTCTCATGCACAGATCCCCTACAAAAAAGGTTCCCAAGACTTGGGAAGAACTCTCAATTCTACATTCACCAACTAAACATCCTGTACTATTTCTCCAATGTCTGCAAGTTGATCTCAGATCTGTATAATATTCATAATGTATTTCACAACCATGTCCTCACTGGACATCTTGACAACTTGAAGATGGTGCTTCAAATGTAGAAACCTACCTGTATTCTTGTTTTGGTATAGACTCACCAATGCATCATAAATTTCCTTGGCAAATTTATTCTCAGCAATGTGTGGAATCAAGTGATCCTTTATGGATTCTAGCAACACCCGCTTGGCCTTCACTTCCTTCTTCTTATGAGTTTCCAATTCCCCTGGATCCGCAGGACTTGTAACCACAACCTCAATATACTATTTGAGGTGATTCTCCTCCAATAGAAGAAGAACCCTTGCCTTCCATGCCCGGAAGATTTTTTCCCCTTCCAATCTATCCTCAATATTCATTGTGTTCACCATCTCCAAGACCTGACCTAATAATCCTCTGTTGAAATTGCCTCTATACTTGTATTTTATTGAAACCTTTCATTCGATTTACCTTGTTGGTTATCAACTTGATAAGATATTTCCTCTTGGTTTCCTCCCTTCAGGGACTAGACTCCATCTTTCCTTCAAATCCTTAGCTTTGATACAATGTTGATTTTCCAGCAGATTCAACCCTTGGTATGCTATGATACCATGTCGATTTTCCTCCTCTACTCAACACCAGATAGTTAGCTAAAAACGAAATTACTTTATTTACTAAAAGAACAACTGATTAATCAACTAAACATGCAACATAAACATAAACAAGGAAACCGAATCAAGCACACATAGACACCAATATTTTCGAGTATAAACCCTTGGAAAAACACAGAGGGAAAACTAGTCCAATGATGTTTTTATTAAGATCAAATTAGGGCTCCCGTAATAGGAAAAATGGCCCACTGAGAGAATTATACACTCTAGACAAACATGGAAACTCTTGTGCTGCTGAATGACCTTGTACTATCATGTTTCCTAATGCATACACAATTCAACCCTCTTTCAACCATGTATATACACGATTTTCTACATTTTGAATCACATATTTTTACGAAAAAAACGTACGACAAGCTCCATATGATCAGACACTTCCCTTTGGATTTTGTCGATTGAAACCCACTTGCGGCTACCTATGCTCTCTCTTCTCCTTGACCTGTATGAATTCTAGATGGAATTCCTTCTCCACCTATCCAATATCTTGAATCACTTTCCTTGTTGATCCAACCCTCTAATAAATACTTGGATGAAATCTCTTCACCTAAACTGTGAGATCTCCTCACTCATGTGTAAGCAAAAGTCCTTCTTTGCTCCTACACTCCTCACACTAGAAAAAGTCCTTCTTTTCTATCCTCGACCTTGGTCTCTCACCAAAGTGACTTCCTCTCAAAGTCTTTCACAAGTGTATCACACAAGTCTCGACTATGTCTACTCCCTCAACACAACTTGTGTCTTCTCCTTTCTCTTAGCCTTGCTTTTATAATCACGAGTTACAATCTATTTCTAATCTTCAAAGTGATCTATGGTTGATATTACTTCTCACACTCACTTAATATTTAGATTACATGCTATATGCTAAGCATGTTCCTTAAATAACTCAATTAGTTAATAAATACAATTTTACTTTAATTAATTCCTTTCAACCAAAGTAAACTCAAGACTAGAAGATTGTTGACGACTTCCACATGCTAGACATATGCCAATGCAAAAGTACCTGTCTGATGCTACCACTAACATCATCACTCTGCTGGGAAGTTATACGACGATGGCCACATCGAACCCATTTTCGATCAGACCATAGATTGAATGGTGTGAGATTCGCAGACAATGGGGTCATATACCTCCCTATTTCCAAACACTGCAGAAGTATTTGAAGACCACACACACTCCATTATATGAGTTTTGAAAATCCATGGGACATGATGTGAACAATTATCAGTCACTGCAACTGTTGCAAGAGCATTTTGTAGATGATTTCTTAGTCCAGGAAGAATATAAGGGTGGATATCATGGAGGATGAGGCTTTGACAAAGAAGGATACCAAGAAGTCCAATGAGGAGGATATGGAAGAGGAAGATGAAGAGGATACAGTGGTGGCGGGGGAATACCAGCTACTTATTTTAACTATGAATAAATAGGCCACTGGTCGTGATTATGTACCAAGACACACACACTATATGGATATTTCCATAGTGCAAACCTTGTCAAAGAGGATTTCCCAGAGCTATTGGCCAAGTGGGAAGAAAATAAGGGACACTGCATATGATGGTTGTTGAGCCACACATAGGTTAGGAGTTGAAACAATAAGTAAACATATGGGTCGTAAGCTAAGGAGGCATTCATACAAGAGATTAATTAGAATGAGGAGAATTTTTAGGTAAAACTATAGAAGGAAATATCAGAAAAGCAGTGCAAACACCTCTTAAGTTTGACACCATGGAACAAAATAAATTCTTTCACAACACACAAAGATCCCTAAAAGAGGACAAGGCACATGAAGAATTGAAATGCACCATGTAGAGGGCACTGGAAGAAGCTCACACACGTGAAGAATTGCAACACATGACATAGAGGGCATTGGAAGAGGCCTGCATGTGCGAAGAAGTTAAGTGTGCAACACAAAATACACTAGAAGAGGAACACGTGCACAAAGAGTTGTGACACATGGCACAAGAGGAAACACAATGCAACACTTACGCCAAGACTAAATCAGAAAACCGGGTAAGTGACTTCTTGCATTGTTTTCTTAAGATGTTGGGTGGCCCTGTGGCTGCAAAGAAACTAACCCAGATGCTAAAAGATGTTTCGAAGAAGGGGAGAACAATGTTTTGATTTCTACCCCACTACTAGAGTGAGATGTGCATCATATAACTAGAAGGAAGCACACGAGGGGAGAATTTAAGATGATAGTTGAGCTCAGAAGCTATGATATGGACAATGTCATGGTGGACATCGGATCCGACATGAACATACTATTGAATAAATCATGGTAGTTTATGGGTAAACCAAACTTGGTGTGGTCCCCGATCCAAAGTTGAAGCCATCATTATTCCCTTTCAACAGGTTAATGATTTAAAAAAATGAGCAATGAGTCATTCTAACTATAAAATGGAACTTGTTATGTAGTAAAAAAAAGCTAAAGCTTGAGTTTGAAGTCGATATTGATCGAAATAATCTAACGAATGCACAAACCCTATACTTATTACAAGTTTTTGTAGTGTTATTTTATTGTTAAATTCTAAGTCAAAATTTTACTAGAAATATGTAGGGGTTATTTTTGTACCCGAGCTTGCCAAAATTTTAAATTCGCATTGATCTTGTAATACATTGGCATTCTAAGTATGAAATGGAACTTGTTATGTATTTAAAAAAACTAAAGCTTGTGTTTAAAGTCAATTTTGAAAATCTAATGAATGCACAACCCATATACTTCTTGAAAGATTTTATAGTGTTCTCTTATTGTTAAATTCTAAGTCAAAATTTCACTAAAAATATACAAGGGTTATTTTTGTGCCCGAGCTTGCCAAAATTTTAAATTCACATTGATCTTGTAATACATTGGCATTGCATGTTACAAGTTGGCACGACTTCTTGTTTCCAATAATGGGTTTTGTTACATGCCAAAATTATTAACCATTATGAGCATTGGCAACTTTTTGCATGCCAATGTTATTTATTGTTGTTGTGTCAAACTTCTAATTTTAAATGCAAGGTACTTGGAAATAACTTGAAGCAATTTTTTGTCTACTACTAACTTTAACTTTAAATGTGAATGTGTTTGGTAATATGGTATTGAGAACATTTTTTCTTGCATTTCTAGTCTATTTGTCTATTAATTATAAATGTGAGTGTATGTGGCAATATGTTGATGTTATTTAGATACTTGGATCTAACCTTTTCTTTTGTGCTTTAAGGGAATGGTGTTCTTACGAACCATAGGATTATAAACACTTGTTAAAGATCCATTGAAAACAAAAACTTTTGAATTAATAGATGAGGAAGAGAGTATGCCGATTGCATTACATCATAAAAGAATTCCATGATAGATCATGACTAGCACCCATCAATTTAAGTCCAATGTCATCATGTGGATGGACATGGTTTTCTTTGCAATGGTTGCACTAATCCTACCTTCACACTCAAATGGTGGTATCAACATGTGCACTTATTGGAAAGTATAACACACTTGTTAGGATCTATGCTTTTTGTTGGTGTTTCTCCAACTAATATACACAATGAGAATTATCAGATGATTTCTTAACAACAAACCCAAGATAATTTGTTTGTAATGTAAAGTGATGCATTCATCGCAAAAAGGGACACCTTGAACCAATGAAAACAACTTGATGACCCACAATGTCAGCTTCGTGAGGATGACTTTCATTAGGTGGAAAGGAATGAAGTGGAGGTGTTCCTACTAAATTGGGAGCTACTCACACTAGGGATAATGAAAAGATGGCAAGTGGAGTAGGTTGTTAGTCACACGACAACAATGTCCTTTCCATGGATTTGATTATTGTACAAACAAATACAATGTATTTTTATTTATAGTGGCCTTACATACTATGCCAATGATATTCTTCTCTAATATCCATTCATGAAAGCATGCGCAATGACAATATCCTTTGTACACTATTCTTTCTCTCACCCGAGTATCAAAGAATGTAGTGTAGGAAACAATGGAAAAATGGTTGTGTGCATTTTTCCATTATACATCACATAGGTTTGATATGATATTTTACCAACAAATTATCAAATGAAATTAAACTAACAATATATGGTTAATTTATTATAGATTCCTTTGGTGAACTAGAAACTAATGTTGAAAAAGACAAAGAGAAGTATAGAAGGAAGTCTCCTAGAATTCATTGTTGTAGGTGTTGAAGCTACATGGGATGAAGAAGAGAATTGTGATGGATCTCCAAGGGTGATCCACATTTGGAATGAAGTTGCACATGTAACTCAACTTCTCTACGATATAAAAATTGTACATGATTTCCAATACAAAGCAATATATTATATAAAAATACACTAACTTGAATATCATAAAATTTATATCATCTTAAATGCTGTGTAGAGAGACCTATGTTCCCTTAAGGGTGATGATGCATCCCTTTATCTAGTTATAATGGAATCCCCCTTAAGGTTGTAGGGTTGATTCATCCAATGTCTGAATGGAGAAGTCATGATTCCATAGGATGAATCAACAAGCCTTAAAGGTTTGGTTCAAACTAATCACAAGAAATACCTATGTTTGTTATTCCTTCAAAAATTGCATTTAAGTTGGAAAGAAAGTTAACAGAAAACTAGGCAAAAGAATAAATGTTTTCTATCTGTAAAAAACAAGAAATATCTGTTATTTCTACAAAACTACATTTAAGTTGGAAAGGATATTATACAGAAACTAGGAAAAAAAAGAAATGTTTTCTATTTCTACAAAACAAGAAATGCCTACTATTTCTACAAAATTTCATTTAAGTTGGATAGAAAATGAACATAAACTAAGAAAAAAAAATGTATGTTATTTCTACAAAAATGCATTTAAGTTGAACCCAATCAAGTTGTCTTTTTCAGTGTTTTTCTGACATGTGGAAAGATGGGAGCTTTGGAGCAGGGAGTAGAGATCCACCAAGAAATAATTAGGAGGGGATATAGGTTTAATGTCTTTGTGGTCAATGCACTTATAGACATGTATGCAAAATATAGAAAGGTAATCATGTGACTTCCCTCAAATGTGATCTATTTGTCTCAGTTTTGGAAGTCAAGTCAATTATTTCCTTTGATTAAATTAAGCAAGAAATCAACTAAATTCTATAAATTATTGTTAATATCACTTTAAGTGGATTGGAGTGCATGATGCCTCTGCTCTTTTTCAGCATGGATAGAGTTTAGAGCAGGTTCTTGACTTTGTAAAAGCCATCACTATGTTTGGGAAACAAACATACTTGTAAATACATAGATGAGCTCCATCTTTTATGTTGACGCTATTACCTTGAATGATCTACTGGCAAAAATTGATTATTGCAATTACAATATCTTCACATTAGGATATATATATGTGTGTGTGTATGTGTGTGTTAAGAGTTGTAGGACAACAACCATAGGGTGGCACAATGATCATCTTAAAGAGAGATGGGTTTTCCATTATATCATAAAGGATGTTTTGATCTTATCTTTCTTCATATTCCTTACCAGTTGAAAACTTAATAGATCTTATTGTTTTGATTGTGCCATGACTATATAATTGATGTGCCCAGTACGATATGGGAGGAGCCTAATGTTGAGCACTAACTCTTGATAGCCAATATTCTACTTATGATTTAGGCCCATGGTTTATGTTATTACATATTATATGGTGAAATTTATACATGGTCTAGAATTATCCAAGGAAATTGAATGTTTCTCAAATACTTGTAAGACCGTAACAAACCAAATAAATAATATACATATTAGTCATTGAAAAGACACATTGAAATTAGTTTTCTTCTATCATGCTAGTAATAAAAATGCAAAATGCATGTCATTTCTAGCCACAAAGTTGTACCTATTTTTTTTTTGAACAAGCATCTTTGTAATTATTCCCATTAGTCCCACTGAGATGAATAGTATAGTTCCATAATTAAATATTCCCTTGAAAATAAGAGAAATCCTACATGTATAAACAATAATACACATTCACTTTTGGCTACTTAGACTCAAAGTTCAACAATCTCAGCCTCTAATAACCTCCCATTTAGAAGATCCCATCCTATTTACTAACCACATTACCATAAATATAAATGAAACTCCAAAGTAATAAAGGAAATAAGGCTACTGTGTAAATGTGTGAGTGTATCATATCCATCTCCTAAAGTACTTTGAGTTATATGGCACAGAATTTCAAGGATGGGGTATTACCAAGACCAAAAACTATAGGATGATGTTAACGTTTGCATTTTTCTTTTAAACTACTCAATTATGTAACCAATATACCAAAAATTGGAGAGGCTACATATTTCTTGTTTCACAAAGAAGATTCCTTGAAATTTGGATTACAAATACACCAAATTTTTTGCGCATTTAGTTCTTGAAAAGCCTGTAACTAAATACAATTCAAATTTCAGCATTCAAAACATTAAATCCCGGATCAAACAAAATTTTTCAATAGAAACATACAAAAAATAAGGAAACATCATTTATCAAGAATCAGAACCAAATGTTGTGCCCATAGACCTTAAACATTGGAAGGGTCCTACTGATGAGTCCATGGAGGGTCCCAAATTGTACTCAGGAAAGGAAACAACTAAGGCAAGTTACTAAATTTCCAGTGTAACTAAAAATGATACGCAAATAACCTTCCTAAGTAAAGAATAGGTGTTACAGAATATTTCCCCTGCGGATAGGGAAAATATCCCTTGGATATCTAGACCCCTATTGACCAAGACAGAAAAACAAACAAATGGACACTAACATTCCTTTAAAAATATTCTTAATGTCTATGGATAGAGAAGATAGAAGAAAGACGTGTGACTTACTCCTTTTTTGATGTTGTCCAATCTGCGATCAAGATGAAGAGAGTTTGCAAGGAACAAACAATACCTTCTACTTCTATAATATTATCATTAGATAAGAACAAATCTATCTGTATAGACATGCATGTGGAAACAACAATATGAAGGAAATAGGCCAAGTTATATTGATGAAAACATGGGAACTTACAACCTTGTTGCATTAACGTTCCTCCAAGCTTCCAATCCATTCCTTGAATGCACTCTAAAGATGTTTCTCTTAAGATCATGAGTATCATATACACACTTTCTCCTCCTCCCCTTTCACCTTGGAATGCCCTCATTATATAGGATTTTGAGGCTTAACCACCATGGAGAAGATCACTCACTAGTTCCACAAAATTGGAATCTCCAAGATTTTTGGGGAGACAATATATCTCAAGGATTTTAGGGACAAAATATCTATCATGGATTTTAAGGAGGAAATATCTCTGAAGATCTGTCAAATTAGGATATTGGTTTGAGAAAATCTCTCAACCATCCATGAGATTCTCAACTTCTCCTTGAGATTAGGAAACTAAATGTGAGGTGGATTCTCACACTAAATTAATTTCCTTTTTTCAATAAAAATGAATAATACATGTGCACATAGTATTTTGACCTTAATATGATAAATTTCTACTCCACACTGAGTAAGGATTGTGACAAATGTTCTTTCATGGTGTTAAGTTTGTGACACTCAATAAAGTGCATGTGACACTTAATAAGGTGCATACGACACTTGATAAAGTGCATGCGACACTTAGTAAGGTACATACGACACTTGATAAAGTGCACACAACACTTAGTAAGGTGCATACGACACTTTATGAAACTTGCAACACTTAAGGCATGTAATAGATACAACACCTAAGTGTGACATTTTGGTGTGTAACAATAGGATTAGTTGAGGTAAGGTCTATAATGTTGCAGTTTTTTGTTTAAGTTTAGAAAATTTTAATCTTACAATATTTCATTAGCAAAGCGACCAGGTCAAATGAAATTAAGATAAACTAAGTTGATAAATAGTTTAATGGAAGATACCCTAGCAAAGAGCCTCAAAATCCAAAGAACATGAGGTTGTGTTCTCTACAAAAGGTGAGGAAGCTTATATGTACTTCAATCTAAACCATAATAAGGATTGAATTAACACTTAAATAACTAGAACGACTTACTATAAAGAGGTAAATGAATTAGAATTGTCACAATCATTGTTGAAGGATTAAAAGGTTATTGGTCATACTTTGTTACATCATTTCTAGTCTAGGTTATAATATCATTTCAGGATTGGCAGGGTTGTAGTGTTTCCATTAGATTCTATCATGTATGAGGGTATGGACTTGACATTTAATCAAGAACACCAATTATATTTTGGGCTAATCTATCAAAACTGCTCCATCCTTGAAGTCTAGTTTAAAGCCTACAACAACCTATTCGCTTTTCCAAACCTGTATTTTACACAAAAAAAGTGTTTATCACTCAATTCTAGTAACTAAACAATGAAAAACTTCCATTGGCTAATCCACATTACAATGATATTATGGCTGCTCTTTGAACCAAATAGTTAAAATAATACATTGTGTATGCTTATTTCATATTTGAATCAAGATTTAAAATCAACGTGAAGTCAAAAGAATAGAGACATGTGTTGATCATAAGGATGACAAAAATGCACAAATTGATATTCGCTTTATTACATCAAGCATTTTAAAGAGAACCAAAATAAGATGAACTTAGGGAGTGTCAGAAACCTTTATTTCTTAGGGTGTTCCTTCTCAATATAAATGATTGGTTCATGATATAAATCAGAATAAAGTAATAATGCGAAGTGCGGAAGAAAAAGTGGAATAGATATGATGTGATTTGAAGATAGGTGGAAATTCACAAGGTATAATTTTTTGAATGGTCACATACCTAAATTTCTCACTTGCTTGGGTGATGCTTTGGTCAGATGATAACTTGGGTGTCGCTATAGTTGGATGATATCTCAGGTGTCGCTTTGGTCTCTATCACTAGAAAAATGTTGGGTGATAATTCCAAACTGTGGCTCAACCAAGTTTGTCGATATATATAAACAAACTTTTGGCCGGAATATGTTTTCGGATGAAAATCATTTTAGGCCTAGAAAATATTTTGGCCGAACAATTTTTTGGCTGAAAAGAGTGTGGTCGTACAAAAAATCCGGGAAATGTATCCAGTGCATAAAGTCTGAGGGCGTTGTTAGATTTAAATTTCGATCGAAAAAGTAGTTCAGTTGAAAGTGTGTGTATCAAATATTCAGTCGAAAACGTTAAGGATTTCGACTGAAAAATTGCCATTAGCAATTTTTTGGCCCCACTTCTCACAAATGTGTTACCCACATTCATGATTTTACCCGAATAATAGAACCAGGGATAATATACTTCTACATTACTATATCCTTCCATACACTTTCATAAGTTATGAGTGCATAAGTATATCACATGGTCTCCACTCATTGAACTTGTGACTTAACACGTTCGTTCACGGGATATTAAAGAATACCCCTAATTTCACTAGATATTGATAAATACCTCCCCAAATCCTTTTGTTTAACACCCCTCCCAATACTTTTTTCCAATAAAAAAACCCTATTTTTACTATATATCCCTTATTTTTACCAAATACCACCTTTTATACCCACTAAAGCATCGTCAATTCATTGACTTTTCCGATACGAATTGACAAGGTCAATCCTTTGACAATGCTACTATTCCAACAGACAGGCTCTCAGCCTCCCTACCTACCTCCCTCTCTGGAGGGAAATAAACAACTACCTTAGACGAAGTGAGGCCAACTTAGCGAGTGTCGACCGGCCCGCCCTCATGTCACGTAGCGAGGAACTACAAATAGACACAAGTTTTGAAACAACTATGGGGTGGACTCCAGTGTCCCAATATCTGATTGGATAGTTAGGGCAGTAAGTATACTGTGTTGCCTGCGTGCTTCCTCCGTTGTCAACGACAAAACCCAACTCGGGCAAGAAGGAAGAGAAAATAACCCATTCCAAAACTATTTCTCATACCTCCTAGCGTTATCTCTTAGTCATTAAGGAATACCTATAAAGCCCCTCATACCCTACATCTCCCCCCCAATATCTATAATATATTGACTCTATTTTTCTTAATTTAAAAACTCCCTTTATGAATGAATGTGATAAGATATTGGTCAATAAGGTGAATCCCCCATGAAGTATATTAGCCCTAGTATTGGGAAGCCCTTCTAGCTACGGCTAGTATTTTTGAAGGGTTTCCTAGACCCATTACATTTAGGGATAACATCATCATCGTGAGACCTTTGAGGGATTGTGTCCCAGTCTAAGGACCCCTTTGAAAAATATTTGTTTCCATTGTTGAATCTCTTTTATGGATTTTTATTGGGCATGATGAAGGGAACATTTCCTCTTTGAATTATTATGGTGAAGATAATTAATATGATCAAACCTTATCCCTCCTTCTATGTTGTCCTAAATTTCCCTCTATCCTTCTTTCATGACCTAATCTCATACCTAGGTTTTGACTACATGGTTGGATTTTCCTCCTTTTTATCACTTTGAATTAAATACCCTCTATCAAGTCTTTCCATATCCCCTAAGAGACATCATTTTCTAATATTTTGTCCACATTTTCTTTTCCTCTAAATTTAATCTTTTTATCCCATTTATTATAACCTCTACCCCAAGGACCTCCCCCCCCCCAACAGGTTGTCTACGTACTTCAAAGAGAGAAGGCTAGGACCTTTGATCCCCAAAATCAAAACCATCTTCCTTCATAAGAAGAGAAGAGTTTTTTTTTTTTTTAATATGAGTAACTTACTTGTTAGGCTTTCTTGTTGAGATCTATGATTAATTCCCTATTTCTCCTTCATCTTTGCTATATTCTCAGATACCTAAGGGTTACATAATTGGACTAGAACATCTCCTTATCACATTCAATGAAATTTTTTCTAGCACATCTTTTTGCATTGACCCTTCATATACCTTGCCCCCCATTCCTTCCATCGATTCTACCCTTGGATTCGAGGGTTTTCTCACATTTCCTCTTTGAGGTTGTATTTTATTCTGGAAGATTTTTGGAAACAAAAAAACGACACTTGTTAGCCACATGCCTATATGTGTGGCCTCACACATATACATGGTTCATCCACATATAATGTAGAATTTGTCTACTTCAATATTGTTTGGGAGCCCCTCTCTAATGTCTACTTCAACCAAAATCTTTTCCATATTCCTCCAAGGACTTGTCTTATATGAAGTGTTGATATATATAGTCTTCATGAAACTATCACCAAGACTTCGAAGGAACTTGTCAGTCTAACATTCTAGGGGAGGCCTTGGCAGCTTAATCCTTGTCAAAATCTTGGTTATGGGTTTTGCTTGATCAAAACATGGGTGTCTGTTCACCAAAGTCAAAATAGAGGATCCCTAGAACCATTGCTTTTCCAAAATGTTCCTTACATCCTCTTCTAACTTCATAAAAAACCCTAACTAACCTCTAGGCATCATGTGATATCAAGGCATGTGTCGTACTACAAGAAATCGATGCATTTGCATCCGTGATAATAAATTTTCCTTTGCCATATGTCTACCATGGAAATGACCTATCAATTTAAGCCCATGAAACTCTACAATTTTCTCCAGGAATAAATCGTCTGTAACCACCATCCTAACAAATTCTTTTCACTTTTTTGTATAGTGCTGAGATATTTGTCTTTTCTAATTATGTATTTCTAAATTTTTTCCCTTGTGATCTCGATCTCGATTTCTCTTGCCACATATCACCTCAAGGTATAGATTCTTTCCTATAAACCCCTCTCCTCCAAAATTCTTATCTAAAAACATTTTCTCAAACAAGATTTCAGAGGATGGGAACCCTTGACCTTTTCTAGCTGGATCTACAAAACCCTACCTAATTTATCTCCCAATACCTCATTTTGAACAATAGAAAAGACTTCCTTAACTCAAACTACCTCCTTATTCCCCTTGGTTTTATAAAGTAGTAATCCCATTTAGATGATTAAAAGTGACTAACAAACCCTTAATGGGCTTGAAGGCCTTGAAACCCACTTACCTATAGTCTTCAACCCCATTTGGAATTTTCCCTACCCCTCCACATTCGTAGACCTCTTGGACTTTAAATAAAATTCATGTCGCACAAAATCATCTCATCCTCCATGTACGTGTTCAAAATAATCATGGAGTTGTTCCTCATCAACTTCCATTCTAATATCCCCACCAAATATGAAAGCATAGAATTAGAGTTATGGTCCCAAACATAAAATTAACCTATAAGATCCCTTCATTTATTAATATTATTATGGAATAATAAATGTAATTAAAAATTATCTTGACATTTTTAAAACAATCCCTTTATGTATTAATAATATTATGGACTACTATTTCTAATTAGGGTTTATCCCATTGACATTTTCAAAACTTTACTGGTAACATCTTAAAATGGTTGAAAACACAAATTCATAATAAAAAATAACTTTAAAAATTTAAAAAATTTAAAATGGTTGAAAAGACAAATTCATATAAAAAAATAACTTTAAGTTAAAAAACTCTAACATAATAGAGTCCATCATGAGAAGCAAATACAATGTGAACATGCTATTTTAATGAAAAAATGTAATCTTATCCATTTCCATTAGCATTTCAAACTATTCGTATCATGGTTTCCAAGTGCCAATGAGTACTATAATAGATTACATCATAATTACTACGAAATATTCGAAAAGGGTTATCGAGACTACATCGTTTGAATATTATTATACCTACCCATAGGTATGGTATATTGTACTAAGTTTTGTGTTGACCGATTATTAGTTTGTGTTGATTCTAAATGATACTTGCATTTTAAACAAAGTTTGCAAAATTTATGATTTTATGTGTTTTAATTATTTTAAAGTTTTTTTTTTTTCATTTTCAATTTCACTTCTTATTTTTCATGTCACTAGTGGAATGCTTGGTTCACACACTTAGCATTGAATCAATATTTGATAAAGATTGTAAATTACTCCTTGACATTACTTCATCATCTGAGTTTGTCAATTTCCTCTACCCCATCAGGCTTATAGATCTAAGCTTTACCACCTTCGAGCATGCAATTCAAGGTGAGTCAATGATCCCGTCGATTCCTTTGGTGATGGTGCACTAGCAGTGGCTTCAATGTGTAGATATTGAGATGCTATGTGGCTATTACTGGTTCTTACATGGGAGTTGAAACAGGTGGTACTTCAATCATATAATAATTTTGTTCATCAACAAGATACAATACTACACTTGCTACCCTTGCTTATGAATGCACTTATTTACTATTCTACTAATGTTAGTGTTCACCTATTGCACTTGCCTCTATCTTTGTTTCTTTAAAACCGACCACTAGATATTAAGCTTGAGAGACAGACTATTATGATCAAGGTAGGAATTGCCTAGAACCATCATAATGGCTATCAAGGCAAGCTTAACTCTATCTTACTAACTTACGAGCAATAGTTGGTAATGACAATAAGAAATAAGAGTTAACCATTTTCAAGTTGGGTAGGTTATTTCCCTTGTAAGGAAGTATGACAAGAAGTTGGGGAGACATAAAATAACAATTTATTTAGTTCCATATTTCAAGTTCATTAATTCCTTTTTTGAAAAAAATCAATATGTTTTGCATACTTGTGCAGTCACTAAGGTATTAAGAACATTTTTTTCTTTCTACAACATTGTATGCAACTTTGGGGGTTGCCCATGCTTCTAATATGGCATCCATACAAGCTTCTTCTTTGTCCAAATATGTTACATGTGATTTTTTTGATGGATATGCTATGTCAATTCATTAATTCCTATGTCTTGATGACTATAGAACAACATATGCATCAAGGCACAAATATATATGTTCATCTACATGAACCATGAGAAGCCAATAGATAGTATAATTTTTCTATAGCCAAGATAGAAGAAGAAAACACAAGCTATTTCTTGGTTATTATGGACCAAATTCATCAAATAACATAAAAATAGAGAGAAGAAGTAACTCCACACCTTTAGAATTATAAAGATTCATGAATAAGAAATCACTTTGAGGGGGTAACCTCCCTTTACAATATATCCAATGCACAAGACAATATGGCTATACAAATGAATCTCCTTTATTATAATTAGGAGATAAAGTGAACATTATGTAACCTACCACTAAGCTAACCTAACCATATTAATATACTAATAATGAATGAGGGTTAGGACCTTAACATAGCCCCCCTCTTTAAAAAAAAATTGCCATCAAAGCTTGTAATTAAGGTTGTTTCTTTATGAATTACTCATTTTCCCATGTAGCTTCTTCTAGAGGCATATTATTCCACTTAATTAGGTACTTCATAATGGTTCTATTTCAAAGAGAAATAGAACATCAATCTATAACTTTTCTGGTTCAAGAATTAGCCTCCCTTCTTCATATAATCTTTGAAGTTTCATCTGCATTGGCATGGGTTATCCCATAACATTTTTTAGGAAAGACACATGCAAAAAATTATGAATGTGAGAAGAAGGCCAATCTAACTTAGAAGAAACGTCTCCAATCTTATAAAAAATCTTGTAGGGTCCATTAAATTATGGAGCTAGTTTCCAATTCTTCTTTTGTTTGGGAGTAGATTGCTTATAATGTTGTAGTCTAAAACACCCAATCACCCTCCTGAAATTGTCTTTAACTTTGATGTTGATTTGCTTGTTGCTTCATCCTGTTTTATGCCATTTGAAGGTTTTCTTTAAGATTTTTCAAAGTTTCTTTAGTATTTTCCATATGTGAGTCTATTGCTTGAACTTTGGAATGGTCTCATAAAATTGATGTAATACTAGGAGTTGGATATCCATAAAGAGCTTCAAATGGAGACATCTTATTAGATGTGTGATATGTGGTATTATACCACCATTCTTCTAGATGAATCCACTTGACCCATGATATTCCTTGTCTAAAGATTAGCAACGAAGATAACCGTCTAAATATTTATTAACTATTTTTGTTTGACAATTTGTTTGTGGATGATATGTTGAACTCATAGCTAGTGTTGTTCCCCTTATCTTCCATAACTCTTTCCAAAAAATTCTATGATTTTTGGATCTATGTCACTTATTATTACTTTAGGAAATCCATGAAGCCTAAGAAGTTTTTTCATGAACACTTCTACTACTTAGCTTGCAATCTATGTACTTTGAATTCCACAAAAATGTGCATATTTTGTGAGCAGATCCACGACCACAACAATGACATCCTTACCTTTTTATTTTGGTAATCCTATAATGAATTCCATTGATATCTCTTCCTATCTTTGAGTAGGTATGTGTAAAGCTTGAAGTAACCCTAGAGGCTTTACTGTGTCTCTTTTATTTCTTTGGCACACATGACATTCTCTTACAATTTTTTGAATATATTTCTTCATTCCTTCCCAAAAAAATCGTTTTTGATTCTTTGGTATGTTTTAAGGGACCATGAATGTCCCTCCATTGGAGAGTTTTGAGACTCCCTCAATATTTGTTGTTTCATATTTGATTGAGGGAATAAAATATTCTACCCTTGTACCAAAGAATATCACTCTTCCACTCCACATGTTCCATATAGATCTTTCCTTCTTTTAGACATTGCATTTTCTTTCTAGTACTATTGTCTTCTTTCCATTCATGGAAAGATTATTCCATCCGCACAAGAATGGATGATGGAATGGAATATAAATTGGAGGCTTCTTCTATTCTCGAAAGGGTATCTACTATCACATTGTAATTTCCTTTTTTGTAGATTATTTTAAAATCAAACCCTTGTATTTTTGTTACCCATTTTTTTTTCTCTTATCATGACAATGTTTGCTACAAAAATTACTTTAGGTTGTCATGGTATTTCTTGAATATAAAATGTTTCCCAATGACATATTGTTGCCATTTTTTTATTGCATGTAAAATTGCTTCCATTTATTTCACCAAGTATTTTCCTTTGAATTGTTTAATTTCAAAAGCCAATGGTCTCCCTTCTTGCATCAATATTGCTACCATTCCTTTTGCTAATGAATCACATTAGACTATGAATGTCTTACCAAAATCAGTTGTTTCCAATAATAGTGTAGAAGACATAGAATCATTTAAGAGTGAGAATGCCAAGGTAGCCTCTTCATTCCATACAAATAATTTTTTCTTCAAGAGAGATGTGAGTGGGCCTATAATGCATGCATAGTTTTTAGCAATTTTCCTATAATATCCCGTAAGATCCAAAAATCCTTTGAGACTCTTGATGTTCTTATGAATGGGCCATTTTGTGATAGCTTGAATATTTTGAGGGTCCACCTTGACCCCTTCCTATGAGACAATATGCCCCAAATAAACTACTTCTTGTTTCCCAAAATCACATTTGGACCTTTTTACATACAATTGTCTGTTCTCAAGAATTTGTAGGACTTGATCCACATGTTTAATGTGCTCTTCCCATGATTTTATATAAATAAGTATATCATAAAAAAAACTAACAAAAAAATTCTAAAATGAGTTTGAAAAGTTTTGTTCATAAGACTTTGAAAAATAGAAAGAGCATTAGTCAACCCAAAAGGCATGACGAAGAACTCATAGTGCCCTTCATGAATTATAAAATTTATTTTTGGAATGTCTTCTTCTCTTAAATTGATTTGGTTTTATCCTATTTTAATATCTAACTTTGTGAAATAAGCCACACCATGAAGCTCGTCTAATAGCTCATCAATATATGGAATAGAGAATTTGTCCTTGATGGTGATTTTGTTTAGATCTTTGTAATCAAGAGACATCCTCCAAGAATTATCTTTTCTTTTCATTATCACTACTAGGGATGAAAAGGAACTCTTACTTGGTTGAATAATACCTGCATCCAACATGTCTTGTACAATTTTCTCGATCTCCCCTTTTTTGGATGTCGATATCTATAAGTCCTATAAGGATTTATATCCAGAAGTATACTTTTTGATAATTTAGATGTTGTTATGGACAGTTATGTATCTATCTCTTGAATATAGCTATGGTCTAGAAGATGTAAAAAATTATATTTTACTAATATAATTGAGCAAATTTTCTATTAGAAAAAAAGAGTAGTTCTAGGTATGAATTCACTTTGGTGTTCATGATCTCTAAATGGAGGAATCCCTTTAGGAATTTCTTGGAAGATTCTATTGTACTTTTCCAAGGTACCTTTTAATTCCTTTAGAATTTCATCTTTTTACTTCACTTCTATAGAATAAATTTTAACCATAACCCCATTAATACCCTTTTTTAGGATATTTTACATTCTATGAATGTTGATGACCTGAGAAGGTGCATATTTTAACCCTTTTGAGTTCATATTAAACTCCCAATTCAAATCTCATGAATAATTCATTATAATTTGTAGAAATTGTACCCTATGTTATCAACCATTGAATCCCCAAAACAACATCTGCTTCTCCCATAGGAATGGTATACATTGAGCTTAGTATGTTATATTATCCCATAATAAGTTTAATATTAGAGAATTTTCCTCCACAATCAATACTTCCCCCATTAGCAACCTGTTATCACTCCAGGAAACTACTTAGGGTTGTAAGCTAAGTATGCCTGGTAACTTAAGAAATCACTAATAATCAAGTGTTTGGAACAATGGGATAACTGAGAAGGCTTAGC
>JZKD02S1786875.1:47875-71694 GCA_000966675.3 Picea glauca
TGGTTTAAATTGCTTCCGCAATAATAGTAGAAGCGATTCTGTATTTAACAAGTTGTGGTAGTTGTTAGATCAGGAGAATCGCAGGAATACATTAATTTGTGTCGAAATTTCTACAGAAGACACATTAAGGTTACACATCTAAGATATATTAATTAATACACAACATAAATAAATATACAAGCATAGAAACACATGTTAGAGAGCACTTATCTTTAACAAAATGAATCACCAACTGGTTGAAGAATAAGGACGTTCCACCCAACCATAAATGTTGTTATTTCAAGTCTCAACAGAAGGTCACCCCCGAGCCAGGGATATGGATCCACAAGGATGGTTCCAGGGTGTCACTCAACTTCCCAAACTAGCCATCACTCAATCTCTCATAGGTTTCTCAATGCACAACAATCCAAAGTACACGATCTTTCTTCTCTCCATCCTGGACGACCCAAGAGAATGGAATCCCTTCTCTACCATGAAATCCCTCAGGTTTTCCACCTTCTTCTAGGGATATAGTGCATCCGGTCAATAATCTTCATGCTGGGAATCTCAAGATTCGCAGTTGTGAACAAAAGTTAATTCATGCCAATGCATCTTAGACATGTAGACACTAATTCATGGCTGAAATACACCATGAGTCACTACATCCAACCAACAATGGATTCTCTCCCACCAGTCGTTTTCCTCCCGAAGCCAAGATGAAGAATGAATGAGGAATAATAAATGAGTGAAAGAGTGAATGGAGAGTGAACACGATGAAGGGTGTGAAAAATGAACAATGAGTGAACCCCAAGACAACCCAAATATGGGTTTATATATTTACTTGGAAATCAAGAGCCACATGGCCTTCCCCAAGAAGCTCATGTAACCACTTCTCTCAATTAAAACAATTATGGGTAAATAAATATAATAAAAATACTTATCCCCTTGAAACCCCTCTCTTGTGGAATCATAGCCCCCTATAACTCTCGTCCTTGTTCTTTTGACAACCAATGATGTATTTTATTTTTACCAATGATCAAAGAATTACATTTCCTAGGCACTCTAACCTCTTTTAATTGTTTGGTGCTACGACCTTCTATAAAACAACAAAATACATTATTTAATCTCGGGGGCTCAAAACCAGGGTATTACATTGAGCGTTGTGGTTATTTTGAATGAGGCCTTTGGGTCAAATCCATGACCAACTATTATTTCTCTTGATGATATTGTTGAGCCTCACTTGATTTCCTCACCATATTAGGTCCATAATCAAGCTGACGGTTTACCTTGTTTACCATCCATGAAATGTGGGGAAGTACTCGGGGGTTTCCAACGATTTCCTCCATTAATATATATATATATATATATGAAAACATGAAGCAATTTTTGTTAAAAAAATATTACTGACCAAGCAAATATGTTTAGAATTTTTCTTGGTTGTACTCTATTAACCCACATTATCAACCATCAATTGCATGATACCAAGTATTAATGATTCTGAATAACCTTTCATCCAATTTCAAAAGGCCAAGTATATAAACAATAATGATTTAGAATAATATTTTTCCCAATTTAAAAGGTTGAATTTAGAAATTAAATCTATGTAATTAGAAATATTTTTCCAACAAGAAGGAAAGGGAATATTACTATATGTAATTTTAGTGATGCATTTTTGGTTTTTCTTTTCTCGACTTTATGTAGGTTTGGGCCTGTGATGGTGTAGCAATTGTTCATTCAACTAGGAATTCATTATTGATATAGTCCTAAAAATTACTTCACAGTGACATAGATCTTGCATGGATACATGATACATGAATACACTAGAATATAGGTTGAATACGCTAGCATGTGAAATACAAATATATGCCATTGAAGTTGAACTCTATGGAGCCAATAAGTTTATGTTTTCTAGGATTCTACAAGAATCCTTTTTCCATGATTCTATAGGAAGCCTTTTGCTTGCATGTTTTACACATAAGTGTTACATTTTCAATGTAGTGTTTTTTCCCATAGGTACTAAAGTTGTCAATTCTAGTGAAAGCACTGCTAAGTTAATGGCAAGGACAACAACTATACATTAATGTTTAACCTTATTTTGTGTTATTATTTCCAACAACTAATGTTATAAAACTAATGTTTCACTATCAATAGTATTACTCGACCTCATGCTCTTAAGTATTTCATAGTATTTCAATGTTTTCAAAACTCAAACATGGGAAAGCACTGCGGTAATTTAGTTTTTCCTTGGGATAAGGACAAATAAAAAGAAAAATGATTTAATTGGTGGAAAAAAGGTTTTCATGTAACATACCCGACCCCTAAACCCTTACTTAGTGTAACATCCTCCTTTTGTGATCCACAAGATGTAAGCAGTAATGAATGTAAACACTTAAAGAACTCAAGTCTAACTTAAGTGACCAATTTTGTTTATTTTTAATTACAAGGGTCTCATCAAGTACTTCATAATATTTCGATAAAGATTTCAAGATAAAACTAGTGACACAAGGTTTTGCAAGATGTTGCAATAAATTAATTATCTTCACTATGCATGACATATTTAATTACCATAACATTTATACTATTCGGCTTCACATAACTAGATGTAGGGTTCTATTGCTATGGTTTTTCTTTCCTTATTAACTTAATAATATCGATATTTGATCGCCACGAATCAAAATTTATAGGATTATTCACATATAAGCAATACCATACATATATTACAATACTTATAAATTCACATTCCATGCCTAAGTCAATATTTATTTGGATTAATCATTTAATACCTATGCAATTTCCCAGGTCAATAATCAAGAACTACCCAATGTCACACTAATCCAATAATTTATCTAATAATTAAAAGTAAAGATGCCTCTATTTAAGATAATTACTCTACCTATTTTTAATTGTTCAAGGATTTCATTATTTCACTACCACAAGAATTCCTTATAATAATTCTTAAGTCAAATCACTAAATTCTATTCTCAGTTACTACTTGATTCTTGTGGTTCCTTAGATAACTTGATATAATAATAAACTATTCTATAACATTGCTTTCCTTAAAATATTTCAGTATATTATGTTAATTTCTCAATAGATGGAAAAGTGAAAAAATTGCACTAAGTGATTCTTCAAAATCAATTAATGGAAGTACTAATCATTCTATAAGAATACTCTCTAACTAATGTATTTAGTATACCATTAAACTCCAAGGAACAAGCCTTGATGGACTTGTAAAAGTATAATATATTCTTTTATCACATATAATGTTATAATATTTATGACATCATTTGATGTCACCATCTCCAATAATAATATATTGAACAAGTAATAACATTCTAAACATCATTTCTAGTATCACCGATTCCTTAAGACTAATTCACTTAACAATTAAATCCAAACTATTATTAAATTCTTAAATAGTAATCTTGGTGAGCTACAGAGTTTTGACCATCAATAAAAACTAAGGGAAAAATCCGTTTTTAATTATAAGTGTAAACTTGACCATACTTGATTGTTGAGCAAAGATAACAATTTGACCAACTTCTCTCAATAATATTGCTTTCTTAAAGAATATCACAAAAGGATAAAAAAAATTATTATTTGATTTAAAAATAAATCATCGTGAACTACAAAATACAACTTCCTAATAGATCGGATAAATATTAAAGAAAGACAGTGTCGACGCTGCAACAATCACTGGGTCTCAATTGGGTGAGACCTCTCAAAATAAAACCACAATAAAATCGAACACGGGATTGATAAAGATTAACACATAAATTCTCTTTCCAATAAACTTAGAGGATTGTCAACTTAATAACATATTTGATCCTTTGGTATGTTTTAAGGGACCATGAATGTCCCTCCATTGGAGAGTTATGAGACTCCCTCAATATTTGTTGTTTCATATTTGATTGAGGGAATAAAATATTCTACCCTTTACCAAAGAATATCACTCTTCCACTCCACATGTTCCATAGAGATCTTTCCTTTTTTTTTAGACATTGCATTTTTTTTCTAGTAATATTGTCTTCTTTCCATTCATTGAAAGATTCTTCCAACCACACATGAATGGATGATGGAATGGAATATAAACTGGAGGCTTCTTCTATTCTCAAAACAGTATCTACTATCACATTGTCCTTTCCTTTTTTGTAGATTATTTTAAAATCAAACCCTTGCATTTTTGTTTCTCTTATCATGATAATGTTTGCTACAAAAATTACTTTACGTTGTCATGGTATTTCTTGAATCTAAAATGTTTCCCAATGACATATTGTTGCCATTTTTTTATTGCATGTAAAATTGCTTCCATTTATTTCTCATATGTAGATTTCACCAAGTATTTTCCTTTGAATTGTTTAATTTCAAAAGCCAATGGTCTCCCTTCTTGCATCAATATTGCTACCATTCCTTTTGCTAATGCATCACATTCGACTATGAATGTCTTACCAAAATCAGGTGTTGCCAATAATAGTGTAGAAGACATAGAATCATTTAAGAGTGAGAATGCCAAGGTAGCCTCTTCATTCCATACAAATGAATTTTTCTTCAAGAGAGATGTGAGTGGGCCTATAATGCATGCATAGTTTTTAGCAATTTTCCTATAATATCCCGTAAGACCCAAAAATACTTTGAGACTCTTGATGTTCTTATGAATGGGCCCTTTTATGATAGCTTGAATGTTTTGAGGGTCCACCTTGACACCTTCCTATGAGACAATATGCCCCAAATAAACTACTTGTTGTTTCCCAAAATCACATTTGAACCTTTTTACATACAATTGACTGTTCTCAAGAATTTGTAGGCCTTGATCCACATTTTTAATGTGCTCTTCCCATGATTTTATATAGATAAGTATATCATAAAAAAAACTAACAAAAAATTTCTAAAATGAGTTTGAAAATTTTTGTTCATAAGACTTTGAAAAATAGAAAGAGCATTAGTCAACCCAAAAGGCATGAAAAAGAACTCATAGTGCCCTTCATGAATTATAAAATTGATTTTTGGAATGTCTTCTTCTCTTAAACTGATTTGGTTTTATCCTAATTTAAGATCTAACTTTGTGAAATAAGCCACACCATGAAGCTCGTCTAATAGCTCATCAATATATGGAATAGAGAATTTATCCTTGATGGTGATTTTGTTTAGATCTTTGTAATCAAGAGACATCCTCCAGGAATTATCTTTTCTTTTCACTATCACTACTATGGATGAAAAGGAACTCCTACTTGGTTGAATAATACCTGCATCCAACATGTCTTGTACAATTTTCTCAATCTCCCTTTTTTTTTTATGTCGATATCTATAAGGCCTGTAAGGATTTATATCCAAAAGTATACTTTTTGAAACTTTCAAATGCTGTTATGGACAATTATGTATCTATCTCTTGAATATAGCTATGGTCCAGAAGATGTAAAAAATTATATGTTACTAATATAATTGAGCAAATTTTCTATTGGAAAAAAGGAGTAGTTCTAGGCATGAATTCACTTTGGTGTTCATGATCTCTAAATGGAGGTATCCCTTTAGGAATTTCTTGGAATATCCTATTGTACTTTTCCAAGGTACCTTTTAATTCCTCTAGATTTTCATCTTTTTACTTCACTTCTATAGAATAAATTTTAACCATAACCCCACTACTACCCTTTTTTAGGATATTTTACATTCTATGAATGTTGATGACCTGAGAAGGTGCATATTTTAACCCTTTTGAGTTCATATTAAACTCCCAATTCAAATCTCATGAATAATTCATTATAATTTGTAGAAATTGTACCCAATGTTATCAACCATTGAATCCCCAAAACACCATCTACTTCTCCCATAGGAATGGTATACATTGGGCTTAGTATGTTATATTATCCCATAATAAGTTTAATATTAGAGAATTTTCCTCCACAATCAATACTTCCCCCATTAGCAACCAAAACTTGAAAATTTGTCATTGGATACACAAAGCAATTGAGGCACTTTGCTAATCTTTTATCAATGAAGTTATGGGTACTACCTGGATCAATAAGTACTATGACCTTTTTATTATTAATGTATCTTGCAATTTTAAGGGTTTGAGGTTCTGGAAAACCTACCAATGGATGAACATATATTTCACACTTGTCTGGACCTATGTTGTGCAATTTTTTCACATCATTTTCTTGCTCTTTAAGGTTCACAAGTTCTTTCTCTTGTATTTGTGTGGATGCCTCTACTTCCTCCTCATCATTATTTTCCAAGGTAAACAATTTTACATCTTGACATTTATTCCCTGTGGACCATTTACTATTACAACCAAAGCATAGTCTTTTTCTCTTCTTTCATCCATTTCCTTATGTGATATCCCAATAGGTTAAGGTAGGTTTTCCCTATCTGGCACAAATATATCTCTACTTCCTACATATATTCCAATACTAGACTTGTGTGTAGCCCTATTCTTGGCATGAATACGACGAGTAGATTACATAGCTTCCATAACATTTTCATGATGTTTTAACCAAATCACATTTTTAATGTCTTCTTTTAATCCACCCATGTAAGCTTCCAATAGACATTGGTCACTTATGTTATCTGCCCTTATGGCCAATACTTGAAATTTTGAATTATAATCTTCATCATCACCTAGATGTTTGATTCTTGTCAATTGACTAAAGTAATATTGTTCCCAAACTTTACCACATTATGCTTCTAGGTCTCTTGTAAATAAATCCCGAGTATAGTGATAAGAATGAGGCTTCCTTTTAACTACCCATTGGTACCATTGATAAATTTTTCTCCCAAAGTACAAAGTTTCTAAGGAAATATTTTGCTTATCATCCCTAATATTATGTAATTCAAAGTATTGCTCTATTTTGTTTACCCATGTAAATACATTTGTTCCATCAAACTTACTTAATTCAATCTTAGGAAAGTGGATACCCTTAGGAACCAATCCATGATTATCTCTAATATTAGAGTTAAATAATTTGGAGATATGCTTATTGATGGAAGGTTGTTCAAATTGAGTATTGTCTCTATTTTGATGAGTTCCTTGGGTCACAGTATCACTTTTAGAGGGCCTCTCATCTAGGGTATACATGAGCATGGATTCTAGGGAACTCTATAATTTTTCTATCTTTTGATCCATGTGATTTTCTAATTCTATTTTCAAATGCACCAAATCAACATGTTTCACTGTCCTATCATCCAATTCTTTAACTTGATTCCACAATTTGGATATTTGGTTATATGTTTCTTCACTTTATTCATAAGTCATGGATGAACACTCTAAAGGTTTAGTAGGTGTAGAATTTTTTACACCACCTCTTTCCACGCGATACAAATAATGTTTACTAGATTTCTCCTATATTTTCTATCTACCACCACTTTTTGAATCATCTCAAACCAATCTTCCAATAAAAAATTATGCAAGTTTCAAGTAAGCATACCTTAAAAACCATGATATGTTGGTCGACCTTCCACCTGATATAACTCTTAAATTCATCTAATTCCGAGTATGGAATTTTGGACTATAGTAGCCTAATATGTCTTCTATGCAATACCATAGTTTTTAACAATTTTTTATCTACCAACAAAAAGTTATGGTAACTTTCCCAAAATTTGTTGGTTTTGGCATTTTTAGGAGAGCAATCTTGTACAGTCTATCATGTGTCCATTTTTTCATATTTTCTTCTTAAATTTGGTCCATAAATATTAAGATATTCCTTCTTTCTAATGGAACTAGTGGAACTCAATTTGGAATTCTCTGTCTTCAAATATGATTGTTTTACCAAGAATACCCGTTTGAGACTAGTTTCAAGACTAGTCAAAAACCCTAATTTCCACAACCTATATTTATGAAATTGTAGTGAACTAGAACTTGAATTTTTTACCTTAAGTACTTCACTATGTCTCTCCAGGCTCCCAAAACTTTTGTTGTTTGAAACTTCTCCCCCAAAAAGTTATAGTGAAAATACCAAGATGACTCGTTTGAAGAAGCCAAACCCAAGAATTATATGCTCTAAAACCAAATGTTTGATCCAAATTCCCCAAATAGCATAAAATTAAAGAGAATAAGTAACTCTATGCCTTTAGAATGATAAAAATTCAATGAATAAGAAGCCACTTCGAGATGGAAACCTCCCTTTACAATATATCCAATGCATAAGACAAGATGCCTATATAAATGAATCTCCTTTATTATAAATATGAGATAAAGTGAGAGTGATGTAACCTACCACAAATCCAACCTAACCATAACCAACATATTATAATGAATGAGGTTAGGGCCTTAACACTGGTGCTATGTATTACATGGGGAAAAACATGGATGTGTTATGCCATGCTATGATGAAGATCAAAACACAATGCAATCTTATTCCTGAAATGTAGAAGTGAAGTTACTCAAGAGAAAAAGGATGAGATAGAAGGCCCAAAAACTAGAGAAATCCTCAACAAACTATATTTCGTTTCCTTGGCTAACAAATAGGTTGGCATGGAAAATTCCAAGAGGAAAATATTAGTTCCACGACGATCTTCTTGAAGCTAAAAATGGCGCCCATAATGGTCCAACCCAGAGAGGATTTAGAATTGTGATGGTCTTTAACAAAGCTCTGCCTTCCACGCAAGAAGAGAAACTAACAACCTAAAATAAGATTTCTTTGGCATGTGGCTATTGCATTTCTTTATGTGTCCATGTATCTATCATTCGATGGGATAGTTATCGATGCAATGAAAGCATGTAATCTTAGATGACTTGGCCTTGACATAGTGAGGAGCCTTTCACACAACATTGTTACACTTAAAGCCCAAGCCAAATAAAATCTGCCATATCCTATCTCCTCCGTGGATTCTTCCCTTGGCTTCTATATAGGTAAGTTTGTACAACAAGGAACCACCAACTATTACAATTGAAACCCAAGCCAAATGCAATTTTCTATATCTTATCTTTTATGAGGATAGCTTCCTTGACTTCTATATACGCAAGTTCATACCACAAGGAATCGATGAAAATATTCCCCAATGTAAAGTCATGTAGAAAACTGTTTCAATACTTGTCTCCCTACTTCACAACCTCTCAATAATTACTTTAACAATTATTTCTCAAATAATTTCTTCACAACTTTGATAACATTTACATTTTATACATTTCATTCCTTTTTAAGATTATATTTTCTAATTCAATAGGTATTTCCTACCACATAACCTTGTCTATACTTATTACGTTTAATTAAAAATAATTATCAAGGTGTTTTACAATATACAAGGAAATGTTTTGAGTAATAAATTTTAAATGTGATATAGTTTTAAGAATATGACTTTGAAAATTTAAAAACATTAAGGAATGGGTTATTATAAAAAGAACATAGTAGAAAGCACATTAAGAAATGGGTTATTATAAAAAGAAAATATGGGTTACTATAAAAGAACATAGTAGAAAGAACACTAGTTGGTTGATATATATCACTCTAAACAATATATAAAAATGTTAGGTGTTTGAAAGTAGACAATGTGTAAATATATGCTAATTAAAATAATATTGGTCAAAATGATTAAGAGTATGTAAGGCTTTATGAAGATTGTGTGATAAATAAGCCATTAAAAGATTTGATGTTATGGCATTGATCTAGTTACAAATTTGATGTTATGGCATTGATCTAGTTACAATTTTGTTGTAGCTCTTTTATGAGCTAAGACATCGTTTGGGTTTTATGTAGGTGGAATATGAACGCCTTGGATGTTTTGGAGGAGGTTAAGGGTTTAAATTTTTTTTTTTTTTTTTTTTTATAGTTGGTTTTTTATTTTTGTTGGGGTGGAATAGAAAGAAAGTTGATAGACGATTAAGAATCTTGAGGGACAATAGAACTATAAGTGGTTAATAAAGAAATCATTTAATCTTGTAATAGTTTTTTTTTAGTGATGTGAATTTTTTTACAATATAAAATGTTAAAGTGTTTATTGATTTAGAATTTAATCAAAATTTAGTTAATTTAGGTTAATTTAAAATTGGAAAAAATTAGTTAGAATATTGTTTAGTCATATACAAATTTTGGATCATGGTAAAACTCTGTTCATGTTTGATATTTTTGACAGATTCTTATAAGATTTGTGGTTAGAAAGATAGTCTATTTGCTATAAGATTAGCTTACTTTGTTAATAAGTGGATAAACTCAACATTTTCAATGATTCTATTTTTTTTAACAATGGAAGTCAAGTTTTTCTCTGATCTATTCATTTTTCTGAAATGCAAATGATTTGAGTCTGTCTTAAAATGGACTAAAAACAAACACAAAGTTCCATAAATTATTTGATGGACAATAGAAATATAAGTGGTTAATAAAGAAATCATTTAATATTGTAATATTTTTTTTTAGTAGTGTGAATTTTTTTACAATATAAAATGTTAAAGTGTTTATTGATTTAAAATATGATCATATTTTAGTTAATTTAGGTTAATATAAAATTGGGAAAAATTAGTTAGAATATTGTTTAATCATATACAAGTCTTAGATCATGGTAAAACTTTGCTCATGTTTGATATTTTTGTCAAATTCTTATAAGATTTGTGGTTAGATAGAGAGTCTATTTGCTACAAGATTAGCTTACTTCATTAATAAGTAGACAAACGAAAATCAAGTTTCCCTCTGATATATTTTTTTTTACACGGGAAGTCAAGTTTCTCTCTAATCTATTATTTTTTCTGAAATGCAAATGATTTGGGTCTTTCTTAAAATAGGCTAAAAGCAAACACAAAGTTCCATAATCAATGTTCCTATCAATCACAAGGCTAAAATTCTTATAAATTTGATTTATTCTAATTTGTCATCACCCAAATACAATTAATCTTTATTGAAATTGCAATTTTAAATTGATAAGATTGTTGTTTTTAATATAAAATGAATTCAACATTTTGGAATACTTTTAATGCAACTAGATTGCAAGATATTAATTTATGATATTTACAACTTTATTCATCCAAAATGTTTATAAAACATTTTATTGGGCAGAGAAGGGCATTCTACAGTCCAATATTAAGTAGATGTGTGATTCCGTGCCTAACGTGGAGTTGACACGTGTTACTCTTAAATAATAATAATAATAATTAAGTAAATGAAAGTTGTATATGTAAACTCTAACCTCCAGAGATTTGATAGCTCTTAAACCTTCCTAAAACCAAAGTTAAGATAGATCTATACCGATAATACTAAAATTACATAATTATTAAGTTACTCCAATCTGTGTACACATATAGAATGCATTCAAAATTTTAATGGCCATAGCCAAATCCAACGGGTAACTGACTCCGTTTTCCACATATAGAGTGCATGCAGGAAGTCTTAATGGCCATAGCCAAATCCAACGGGTAATAATTACTGCGCCTTGGAACGGAGAAAAGTATATGAATAAGGGCTGGGATTGGTCTTGGACATGGGAGAATCATTCAATTGGAATCCGGCTGAGAAGAGCAAAAATTCTGAGATCGGGGATCTCCACTTTACAATTATGAAGCGACAACACTATCAACCGCAGCAGCGGCACAATCATGGGCGCTGCAGCAACATCGTCGTCGGTGGCAGAGGCCGCTTCACTAGTCGCAGCAGAAGCGTCGGGGGCTTGCTACTGGCCAGGGCAAGGAGAGGCTGTCGATGGTTCGGGTGGCGAGCCATTCAGTTCCTAATACCTCGACCTCGATCTCTGGGGACGCCAGATCTGTGCAGAATGTATAATGACATGTGAAAAAGACAGTGAATATCAAGGTTATTTACCCTTGCGGTCCACGTTGGTACACTACGGAGTATTTATTTACAGTGTCAATTTTTTTTGCTTTAAGGCGATGGTTTTGGGAGATGAAGTCTTACATTTAATAGATAAAATACATCAGATAATAAGTTAATGATTAACTTACTGCATGGTGCTTCATATTTTTGATAACAAAATCATATGATCATATGTAAGAAGAATAAGTGAATGACTTCATATTTTTGATGACGAGATCACCTCTAAGAGGAAACCATTCATTCATCACTCAATCTCACACTGTAGGGACAAAACACTTTATGAAGAGTAGCTTTGGGGAGTTATAGCTTGTTCTGAAATTTATTAGTAGGAAAGATGTGAGCATTTGATAGGGTACATTCAAATCTCCTCATATTCATGAGAATTTGGTAAATGGAAAATAGTGATTTCAATTTTTGGATGAATTCAAATCTTTTCATATTCATGAGAATTGGGTAAATGGAAAATAGTGATTTCAACTTTTGGATGGATTTGGAGATGTGATATGGTGTAAGTTAATCAATAATAATCTTTGAAATCACAATTTGTAGATATCGTGATTTCAACTATTTGGGTGGATATGAAGATGTTATATGACCTTAAGCTAATTGTTTATTTTTTTGTTGGGTGAGATGATCCGTCAACAACACCCCACCAAACGGCGCAAATATGGTTGAAATTTGATGGACAAAACATAGTTAAATTTGTTATGTGACCATGTTTTTTTTTTGTTATATAGTTAAATATATAATATTCATATTTTTTTAACAAGTAGTTATTCCAATTTTTTTAATACAATTTTTTAATTAACAAGTAGTTATCCTATTATGTGATATTATCACATTCATAAATAATATATATTTATCACATTCATAAATGATATATATTAAGTAGGTATTCTATTATGTGATATTAACACATTCATAAATATATAACTGGTTAGATTTCAAATCATATTTATCCTATTATGTGTTATTAGCAAATTCATAAATGATATAAATTAAAATATATATTTATCACATTCATAAATGATATATATTAAGTAGGTATTCTATTATGTGATATTAACATATTCATAAATATATAACTGGTTAGATTTCAAATCATATTTATCCTATTATGTGTTATTAGCAAATTCATAAATGATATAAATTAAAATAACTGGTTAGATTTCAAATCATATTTATCCTATTATGTGTTATTAGCAAATTCATAAATGATATAAATTAAAATATATCTTGTTAGATTTCAAATCATATTTCATGACATATACTTTAATATATAAACTATTAGCAAATTCCAATTCATTTAATACAATTTTTTAACAAGTAGTTATCCTATTATGTGCTATTACCACATTCATAAATGATATATATTAAAATATATCTTGTTAGATTTCAAATCATAAATTTATCTTATTATGTGTTATTAGCAAATTCATAAATGATATACATTAAAATATATTTGGCTAGATTTCAAATCATATTTCATGACATATACTTTACATATAAAATATTAGTAAATTCATAAATGATATATTTTATTAAAATATATTTTATTGGATTTCAAATCATATTTGATGATATATATTTTTACATATAAAATATATATAAGTTGATGTTCTTTTTGTTTCAAAATCAATGTAAATAATCATTCTAATCTATTCTATAATCACATTATAAGTTGTTGGAATTGTTTATTATCCAAACATAATATATACTTTGTAAAATTGATAAACAATTGCAATTTGGTATCCCATTCTTGGTATCTTCTGAGATTGCCAATGGTTGATGGATCGAGGATCAACGAGTTTGGAGAAGTGTTGAAGTTAAGTCAAATGACCTTTGAGGTCATCGATGGTCGATGGATTGGGGATCAAGGACTTTGGGAAAAGTTTTCATTCGGCTAAAGGAAATCTCTGACCATCGATGGTCGATGGGGAAAACAAGGTGATTATGTTTCATGCCATGTTAGCATCCAAGTGTCATGCCATGTCATCCTATTTGATGTCTCAAGATGACATGTCATGTAATGTCAGCATCTATGTGTCATGCCATGTTAGCATAGTTGCCACATCAACCAACAGAGATGATTGATGGTCGACGACAAGGTTGCCTGAATTGAGGAAGTGTTTTTAACATTCCTCGGGGATCATTGATTGTCAATGGGTCGATGGTCGGGCATTGGCCAAATTGGTAGGGAGTTCCATTCACCAACGAAGATTGTCAATGGCCAACAACCAATGGCTAGGTCGGTCATCTTGGAGTTGCGTGCAAATAGGTCATCATGGATTTGGGCTGATGGTCAACAATTAGGTCAGTAGTTTGGGGAAACTATTTGCGTGCCAAAGGAGAACGTCGATCGTCGATGGCCGATGGAGTGCAGATCAATGATCCATATTGCTTTAGATTTGAAATCGACAGTGCAAATTTCAAATCAAGTCAGATTGAGATGAAACTTATGTTTTCTTTCCATAGAGAGGATATATACACAAGTACTTGAGAGGGACATTGTCCAATTCCACTTGGATTTGTCATAATTTTCAAGATAATGGTTTTTAATGATATGGGTCCAGATCATTGGCAGAGGTCCAGATTAAGTTGAAACTCTTGGGGAGAGTCCAGAAAGAAGAAATAGAAATAAACCATGAAAGAACTGAATAAATCCTAAGGGGATTGGAATGGGGATACTGAAACATGCCAAAATCCACTATTCCGGGATACTAAGATTTTCAGAGGAAAAAAAGTGACCCCAGATGACAAAAATAAAAAAATGTATTTAATCAACATTTTATGTACTCATCAAGACAAACAACTTTGGTTTAGTGATTTTTTTTTCCAGAAGTGCACAGATTGTGAGATAGCCAATTTTGCTAAAAATTGTCTAGAAAAATTGATGAAAAAGGATAAAGTTGCAAATTCCATATTGTTGCATCTTTTTACTGGAGCATCATCTTGAAAATATGAGAGTTGTTATGAATTCCTTGTCATGATTTTGAACTATGGATCCGATAAAAGTTTATCTATTTCCTGACATGTTTTCTTCTATAGTTGACAGAATTTGGCATTTCAATAAAATTACACCAATGGAGAAAATGCACAAAAGGGGTGGAAATGATTTTTTCAAGAAGCCATAACTTTCATCTCAAAGATTGGAATGAGGCATGAGTATATTCGTTAGAAATGAGATTCAGATGAGAATTACGTGGAATAATTATAATTTGGAGAATGATGATATATTGCTTCATGAATTGAGCAGAAAAAGGACCTGTAGCATTAATTGAAAAAAAAATTATAACATGCATAATTATAACAAAATGATTGCTTGCACATTTTGCAGAATTAAGGGATATAAACATATCATTTCAAGATAAGAATGCATATTTTGTACATGGAGGAAGGAGAGGGATTTTTCAATCGTGATAAAGAAACCAAAGGTCAAAATATCAGTGTTGGTAATGCAGAGACATAATCAAAAGGGCACATGAACAAAGGGGAATAATAAACCTTAATAGAGACTATGAGAATCCTAAGAATAGAAGTGCAGAGTTACAAAGAAAACAATGAGAGGTTGATGAGACAAGAAAACCAAATAAATGCTCAAGTGATGCAAATTCTAAATCAATTGCATCGACAAGCAAAGAATGGATCAGACTTAATGCAGTAGGAAGATGTAAGACATTATGAAAGAAGAGATAATTACAAAAGAGTTGGTAATTCAAGAAGTGCTAGCAGAACTCACAGACATCACTAAACTCCTTACTTATCAAGGAAATTTTATGTATTTAAAGACTCCATAAGCAATCCAGAAGTGTCTCCTATTAGACATCAAAGAAGAAGACATGAATTAGATAGTTTGCAAGGAGAGCCAAGGAATCTTAAGCCACCATCCTTTGAGAGTGAAAGAGAAAGGGAAGATGATGTTGAAGCATGGTTTTTGGGAACCAAGAAGTATTTTCAGTTGCACAACTAGTCATCCAACCTAGAAGCCAAAATTTCCACATACCATTTGCATGGAAAAGATTCTATGTGGTGGGATCAGTTGAAGCAAGTTGAGCACATTAATGAGACAAGGATCACTTGGAAGCAGTTCAAGTGATATTTTCAGAAGAAGTATCTTTCAGAGCACTTCTATGACAAGAAGATGCAAGAGTTATTTGAACTAAGGTTTGGAAGCATGACCATGATAGAATATGAAAAGAAGTTCTTGGGATTGTTGAAGCATGTAGGATTTATCAAAGATGAAAAAGTGAAGATACAAAGGTTTTTGAGTGCACTTCCATCCTTTTATAAGGAAAATATTCAATGTGATGAGCCTAGTACTTTGACAAAAACCATCCAAAAGGCTAAGTATTTGTATGAACAAGACAAGGTCAATGATTCCATGCATAAATATTGGAAAGATAAGAATAAAGAGAAATATGATTAGAGAAGGAAGGGATTCAAACCTCCTTTCAACAAAAACAATCCAAATACAAATCATCAAGAACAATCTACTAAGAGTGAATCCAATAAGGAGGATTCCTTGGGAAAAAGAGGAACACCACCAATCCAATGTTGGGGGTGCAATGAAAATCACCTATACAAGGACTTCCCTCACAAAGGAGATAAAGTGAATACAATGCACAACATCTAAGCGGATACAACAATAGAAGACACGGGAAGAATATATCCAACCTTAGAAGATCGACAAACATAGTACCAATCCAATATGATCAAAGTGGAAGGTAATATCATTAATCAACCTGTTTCTATTTTAATTGATTTAGGAGAATTGAGCCATTGTTACATTGATGCTAAAATAGTGGATAGATTACATTTGGAGAAAAGTAAGCTTGAAAATTCAAGTTTGGTTCAACTAGCCACTAGAACCAAAAGAAGGATCAATGAGATCGTCAAAGGTTGCCCAATAAGTCTTAATGGAGTGAATACTAATTATGACCTAAATATCATACAATTAGGATCTTATGAAATCCTAGTTGGAATGGATTGGTTGGAAAAGCATCATGCTATCCTAGACTGTCATAACAATACTTTTACATGTCTTGATGAAGGAGAAAAATAGAGCATTGTGAAAGGAATTCCAAGACCCATTTCTATAAGGGATATTTCAGCCTTACGGTTGAAGAAATTGTTTAGGAAAGGATGTCAATTGTATGCAGATCATGTGGAAGAGACAAAAAATATGAAAGGTGCAAGCCTTGCATATTTTCCAGTATTGCGAGAGTTTGAAGATGTATTCAAAGAAATACTAGGATTTCCACTAAAGAGGGAGATGTATTTCTCTATTGATTTAGTATCAGGAGCTTCCCCAATTCAAAAACACCTTACAGAATGAGTACATTAAAATTAAAAGAACTGCAAATGCAGTTGGAAGAATTGTTGAAGAAAGGGTACATACATCCAAATGTTTCACCTTGGGGAGCACCAATGCTCTTTGTCAAAAGAAGGATGGAACATTGAGGATGTGTATATACTTTAGACAACTAAATAAAGCCAAGGTGAAGAAAAAATTCCCTCTACCCAGAATTGATGACCTCTTTGATCCATTAAAGGGAGCAAATATATTTTACAAGATAGAATTGAGATCTAGATACTATCAAGTAAGAATCAAGGAAGAAGACATCAATAAAATAGACTTTAGATCCAAGTATGGACATTCTGAATTTGTGGTGGTGCCATTTGGACTAACCAATGCACCAACTATCTTTATGTGCTTAATGAATGCCATATTAAAAAATTATCTAGATAAGTTTGTCATTGTGTTCTTGGATGACATACTTATTTATTCTAAGTCTGAGGAAGAGAATGAACATCGCTCGAGGTTGGTTTTGCAAGTGATGAGGGAACATCATCTTTATGCCACACTTATTAAGTGTTATTTTTACCAAAACAAATATCCATTATTTGGTGCACATCATTTCAAAAGAAGTTATAGTAGTAGATTGAGAAAAGATTGAAGCCATTAGAGGATGGACAACAACTATGGATGTTTTAGAAATAAGATATTTTATGGGATTAGTCAGAAACTACAGGAGTTATATAATAGGGTTCTCTAAGATTGTTCATCCCATTAATTCTTTGCAAAAGAAGAGAATTAAGTTTGAATGGACAATAGAGTGTAAAGAGAACTTTAATTTGTTAAAGGAATTACTTACTAGTGCACCTATTTTAAAGATTGTTGACCCAAATGAGAATTGATTATAAGTAAAGATGCATGCAAGGAAGGACTTGGTGGAGTCCTCACTCAAAATGGGCATCTAATTAATTATGAGTCCATAAATCTTACAGAACATTAGAATTATGCCACACATAATTTGGATCTTTTTTCCATAGTTCATGCATTGAAGATATGGAGGCATTATATCATGGGAAATAGATTTGAACTAAGGACAAACCATAGTGGTCTGAAATATCTTTTTGAGCAATCAACTTTGAATGATAGGCAAACAAGATGGATGGAATTTTTAAGTGAATATGACTTTGAAATCAAGCATGTCAAAGGGAAAGAAAACAAAGTTGTTGATGCTCTCAATAGAAGAATACTTCTCATGCATTCTATAACCATTAGTATGCATCAGTCATATTTGAATAGAAAAACTTTAGATATTTCTATTACAGATCAACATTACCTACATGTAAAATAAAGTTTACAGCAAGAAAATATACAACAAAAAATTAAAGAGTATGAGATTAAGGAAGATGAATTACTTATGCATAAAAATAGAATTTGTGTTCCTAGTTCCATAGAACTTAGGAATTTGGTGTTAAAATAAATGCATAATGTTCCATATGTTAGACATCTCAGTTACCAGAAAAAAATTGCAGTAGTAAGAAGTCGATTATTTTGGCCAGGAATGAATAAGGTTTTTATCAATTACATTGTCATATGTATGGAATGTCAGAGAGTGAAGGCTGAGCATAGACAACTAGCGAGTTTTCTAAAACCATTGCCAATTTTAGAGAAGAAATGGGAAGTGGTAACCATTGATTTTATAACTATGTTTCCTAGGACAGTAATAAAACATGATTCCATAATGGAAGTTGTGGATAAATTGACAAAGATTCTCATTTTGTCCCTATAAATATGAGTCATACAACAACTAATATTGCAGAAATTTGCATGAGGAAAATTGCTAGGTTGCATTGGATACTTAAGGCAATTGTTTTAGATAGAGACACAAAGTTTACTTCAAATTTCTAGAGAGGATTATTTAAAGGATTTGGTACAAATCCAAACTTGATCACAACATACCATCCACAATCAGATGGGTAGACAAAAAGAGTCAACCAAGTTATTGAGGACATGTTGAGAATGTATGTGATGGATAAACCATATAAGTGGGAATATTATTTGAATTTTGTTGAGTTTACCTATAATAATGGGTATAAAGCTTCATTGAATATGAGCCCATTTGAAGCTTCGTATGGTAGAAAATGAAATACTCCAATGAGTTGGGACAACCCAAAATATAGATTAGTACTTGGGCCAGAATTGCTCAAGGATATGGAAGACCATATGGTTAAAATTAAGCAGAATTTGAAGGAAACACAAGATAGACATAAGAGTTATGAAGATAAGAATATGACAACTAAAAAATTTAAAATGGGAGAGCATGTGATTTTGAAAGTAAATCCCAAGAAGAGCTCATTGAAATTGGGAAGTTGTATAAAGCCAACAACCAGATTCTGTGGTCCATTTTGAGATATTGGACAAAATAGGGCCAGTTGCATACATGCTTTCATTGTCTTCTTCCATGAATGTGCATAATGTATTTCATGTCACTTTGCTGAAAAAGTTTGTACATGATCCTAACTATATTATTGATTCAAATTTGATTTAGGTGGAGCCAGGAGGAGACTTTCATGTCTAGTCAGTGCGCATATTGGAAAAAAAAGTCAAAATACTCCAGAATTGAGTCACCGAACTAGTAAAAGTTCAATGGATCTGCTATAGTCCTAAATATGCTACTTGGAAACATGAATATGTCATGCGGGCAGAGTACTCACGAATTTTTGAAGATTTTTGAAATTTTGATTTATGTTTTGTATATGCACTGAGGACAATGCCAAAATAAGGGGGAGGGAAATGTAATACCATGGTTTTGAGTTCCCTAGATTAAATAATGTATTTATTTTATTCTATAGAAGATTGGAGCACCAAACTATTAAAAGAGGCCAAAGTGCCTAGGAAATGTAATGCTTTGATCATTGTTAATAATAAAATACATTGTTGGTTGCTAGATGGAAAAGAAAAAGAGTTATAGAGGGCTATGATTCCACAAGAGAGGGGGTTTAAGGGGCTAAGTTTTTTTATTATATTTTATTTACCCATAATTTTTTTAATTGAGATAAGTGGTTACAAGAGATTCTAGGGGAAGGCCATGTGGTTCTTGATTTTCAAGTAAATATATAAACCCATCTTTGAGATGTTTGGAGGTTCACTCATTGTTCATTGTTCACACTCTTCATTATGCTCACTCTCCATTATTTCTTTCACTCATTCATTATTCCTCATTCATTCTTGATCTTAGCTTGGGGAGGAAAAAAATGGTGGGAGAGAAGCCATTGTTGGTTGGTTGTAGTGACTGTTGGTGTATTCCAGCCATGAATTAGTGCCTGCATGTTTGAGATGCATTGGCATGAGTTAATTTTTGTTCAAATATGTGAATCTTGAGAGTCCCAACACATATATTCTTGACTGGATGGATTGGATCCCTAGAAGGAGGTGGAAAACTTGAGGGACTACATGGCAGAGAAGGGAGTCCATTCACTTGGGTTGTGTAGGCTAGAGAGAAGAGAGTTGGTGTACTTTGTATTGTTGTGTGTTTACAAACTTGTGAGAGATTGAGTTTTGACTAGCTTAGGAAGCTGAGTGACACCTTGGAACCATCCTTGTGGATTCATATCCCTAGCTCAATGATGACCTATTGTTTAGACTTGGATTAGCAATGTTTATGGTTGGGTGGAATGTCCTTGGTTTGCAGCCAGTTAATGATTCATTTTGTTAAAGATAAGTTCTCTCTATCATGTGTTTCTATGATTGTATATTTATTCTATTGTGTATTAATTAATATCTATGAGATGTGTATATTTAATGTGCCTACTTGTTGGTTATTATTGTGCATGGAATTTTTAAACATTATTTTATGTTGTAGCATGTATATTGATTATTGTGTGTGTTGTTATGACGTTCTTTCTTTCTTTTTTATTAATTAAATGTTATCAAAATTTAAAATCAGTTTACAAGTGAGATTTGAGTTAGAGTGTCCAGCCTGTGGGTGGTTGGGTATGTCACAACATGTGGCCATGTACAATAATAACCAACAAGAAGACACTTTAAGGATACACATCTAAGATATATTAATTAATACACAATAGAAATAAATATACAAGCATAGAAACACATGACATAGAGCACTTATCTTTAACAAATTGAATCACCAACTAGTTGAAGAATAAGGACGTTCCACCCAACCATAAATGTTGTTATTTCAAGTCTCAACAGAAGGTCACCCCGAGCCAGGGATATGGATCCACAAGGATGGTTCCAAGGTGTCACTCAGCTTCCCAAACTAGCCATCACTCAATCTCTCACAGGTTTCTCAATGCACAACAATCCAAAGTACACCATGTTTCTTCTCTCCATCCTGGACGACCCAAGAGAATGGACTCCCTTATCTACCATGAAGTCCCTCATGTTTTCCACCTTCTTCTAGGGCTACAGTTCATCCAATCAAGATTTTTCACGCTGGGAATCTCAAGATTCACAGTTGTGAACAAAAATTAACTCATGCAAATGCATCTTAGACATGTAGACACTAATTCGTGGCTGAAATACACCATGAGTCACTACATCTAGCTAACAATGGCTTCTCTCCCACCATTCGTTTTCCTCTCGAAGCCAAGATGAAGAATGAATGAGGAATAATAAATGAGTGAAAGAGTGAATGGAGAGTGAAGAGTATGAAGGGTGTGAAAAATGAACAATGAGTGAACCCCAAAACAATCCAAACATGGGTTTATATATTTACTTGGAAATCAAGAGCCACATGGCCTTCCCCAAGAAGCTCATGTAACAACTTCTCTCAATTAAAACAAATATGGGTAAATAAATATAATAAAAATACTTATCCTCTTAAAACCCCTCTCTTGGGGAATCATATCCCCCTATAACTCTTGTCCTTGTTCTTTTGACAACCAACGATGTATTTTATTTTTAACAATGATCAAATAATTACATTTCCTAGGCACTCTATCCTCTTTTAATTGTTAGCACTACAACCTTCTATAAAATAACAAAATACATTATTTAATCTCGGGGACTCAAAACCAAGGTATTACATTGAGTGTTGTGGTTATTTCGAATGACGTCTTTGGTCAAATCCCCGACCAACTATTGTTTCTCTTGATGATATTGTTGAGCCTCACTTGATTTCCCCACCAGGTTAGGTTCATAATCAAGTTGACAATTTACTCTGTTTACCATCCACGAAACGTGGGGAAGTACTCGAGGGTTTCCTGCGATTTCCTCCATTGGAATATATATATATATATATATATATGAAAAAATGAGACAATTTTTGTTAAAAGATATTACAACCAAGCAAATATGTTTAGAAATTTTCTTGGTTGTACTCTATTAACCCACATTCTCAACCATCAATTGCATGATACCAAGTATTAATGATTTTGAATAACCTTTCACCCAATTTCAAAAGACCAAGTATATAAACAATAATGATTCAGAATAATATTTTTCCCAATTTAAAAAGTTGAATTTAGAAATTAAATCTATGTAATTAGAAATATTTTTCCAACTAGAAAGAAAGGGAATATTACTATATGTAATTTTAGTGACGCATTTTTGGTTTTTCTTTTCTCAAATTTATGTAGGTTTAGGCCTGTGATGGTGTAGAAATTGTTCATTCACTAGGAATTCATTATTGATATAGCCCTAAAAATTACTTCACAATGACATAGATCTTGCATGGATACATGATGCATGAATACACTAGAATATAGGTTGAATACACTAGCATGTGGAATACAAATATATGCCATTGAAGTTGAACTCTATGGAGCCAAGAAGTTTATGTTTTCTCGGATTCTACAAGAATCTTTTTTCCATGATTCTATAGGAAGCCTTTGGCTTGCATGTTTTACACATAAGTGTTACATTTTCAATGTAGTGTTTTTTTCCATAGGTACTAAAGTTGTCAATTCCAATGAAAGCACTGCTAAGTTAACGGCAAGGACAAAAATTATACATTAATGTTTAACCTTATTTTGTGTTATTATTTCCAACAACTAATGTTTTACTATCAATAGCATTACTCGACCTCATGCTCTTGATTATTTCATAGTATTTCAATGTTTTCAAAACTCAAACATAGGAAAGCACTAAGGTAATTTAGTTTTTCCTTGGGATAAGGAAAAATAAAAAGAAACATGATTTAATTGGTGGAAAAAATGTTTTCATGTAACACACCTGACCCCTAAACCCCCTAAACCCTTACCTAGTGTAACATCCTCCTTTTGTGATCCACAATATGTAAGCAGTAATGAATGTAAACACTTAAAGAACTCAAGTCTAACTTAAAGAACTCAAGTCTAATATTTTTTATTTTTAATTACAAGGGTCTCATCAAGTACTTCATAATATTTCGATAAAGATTTCAAGATAAAACTAGTGACACAAGGTTTTGCAAGATGTTGCAATAAATTAATTATCTTCACTATGCATGACATATTTAATTACCATAACATTTATACTATTCGGCTTCACATAACTAGATGTAGGGTTCTATTGCTATGGTTTTTCTTTCCTTATTAACTTAATAATATCGATATTTGATCGCCACGAATCAAAATTTATAGGATTATTCACATATAAGCAATACCATACATATATTACAATACTTATAAATTCACATTCCATGCCTAAGTCAATATTTATTTGGATTAATCATTTAATACCTATGCAATTTCCCAGGTCAATAATCAAGAACTACCCAATGTCACACTAATCCAATAATTTATCTAATAATTAAAAGTAAAGATGCCTCTATTTAAGATAATTACTCTACCTATTTT
>JZKD02S1786875.1:86479-102050 GCA_000966675.3 Picea glauca
TTTTTTTTCAGCACGTTCTTATGTACTTCTTTGTAATTGTGAGTTCTACACTTCTAGGGTTGTCTGAAGCCCCACACATCCTCCAGGTGGATACAGGTGGCCTCTCATCTAATCCAACTGACTTATTTTATATATTTTGATGTCATCACATCTTATTGTACTTCCAGGTCCATTTTGGGGCCCTAAACGTTGTTTTTTGGGGTCACCACAACAAACTATAGATGGAGTCAGAGTTTGACGACGGAATGTGTAGTTCTCTAAACGAACTTTCCAATGGGATATCATGCACATCCATCTGAGAAGAATGGATTATAGTGAGGCTCCAGAGTCATTTTTTATATTACTCATGAGCACCGCCTACTGCTATTTCTTTAATCTCTGCTAAGTAATGCAGTAAGGTCATTTCAGAGACCGAGAAGTTAGTCTTCTTTGTGATCCATTCTCATAGTAAGAAGAAGGTCATCACCACATCCATGGCATCTACACAATGCCTCTCTTTGCATTAGAAGAAAGTGGAAGGGATCATGGAAGAATATAGAGACATCTTCGCCTCACCTACAGGGGTACCGAAACACTACCAAGTCAAGCATCCAATTGATCCGACCCCTGACATGCCTCTACTTAATGGACCAGTCTACCAGCGCTCACTGATGGAGAATGACGAAATCAGGTGTCAGATCCAAGAGATTCTTCAAAAGGGGCACATCAGGCCCAAATCCTCCCCTTGTGGAAGCTTGATTGTACTAGTGCAAAAGAAGGACAGGACTTGGCGACTATGCATTGATTACAGAGCCTTAAACAAAATCACAGTCAGGAACCATTACCCCATTCCCAGGATTGATGACCTTCTTGACCAAATCAAGGGGGGAAATTTCTTTAGAAATATTGAACTAAATTCTGAATACCACTAGGTTCCCATCGAACCAACTGATGTATGTAATAAAACCTTCAAGTCTAAACAAGGTCCCTACGAATGGCTAGACATTCCCTTTGTCTTAACAAATGCACCAACCACTTTCATGAGGTTGAAGGATGATGTATTGAGACCCTTCACCAACTCCTTTTCGATATTATATTTGGATGAAATCCTCATCTTCAACAGAACATGGGAGGAGCACATGCAACATATTCAATAGGTTTTGAGCACTCTACAATAGCACAAGATTTATGCCAACTTGGAAAAATTCTCTTTTGGCATGAACAAGGTTTAATACTTGGGATACATTGTTGATGAGCATGGGGTACATGTTGATCCAACTAAGATCAAAGTCATCCGTGACTGGCCAGTCCCGACCACACTGATCGAGCTTCAAAGATTTTTGGGACTAGCCAACGTTTACCAACAACTCGTGTTGGGATTCTCCCATATTGCATGGGTCCTCAGCTAGGTGCAGGGGTGGCGACAAGGCCAATTTTGTGTGGGGGAAGGAGAAGCAACAAACATTCTATGATATGAAGCATCACTTGTGCTCAGATACAATACTCTCCTTGCATGGTATGCAACAACCATTCGATATGGAGATTGATGCATCTAACTATGCTATGGACATAGTTCTCACTCAACATAGGCATCTGGTGGCATACCATAGTGAGACACTATCTGGTACTGTCTGGAAATACCCCACCTATGACAAGGAAATGTATTCCATTGTACAAGCCTGTTGTCAATGGAAACATTACATTTTGGGGAAAGAGACGATCATACACACTGATCACAAGCCTCTGGAGTTCATACAGACACAGGGGATATTATAGAACAAACGCCATCAGAAGTGGTCCACCTAACTGCAACAGTTCCATATCAACATCAAGTATAAGATAGGTATCTCAAATCGTGTCTCTAACTGCCTCAGTCAGCCTTCTGTGGCTACACTCACCACTGTGCTCCATTCCTGTGGACATGAAGCATCTGAGTGGCCGCAACGTTATCAAAAAGATCTGGAATTTTCCACCACATATCATCTCTTGGGTACAGGCACAACTGTCAGTAATTTTCACATTCATGACAAACTCTTATGCCACCTGGGCCATATCTATTTTCCTACAAGTGAGCGTGAAAAGGTGATTTGGGAAGCCCACTATAGTTGGGTGGCAGGACATTTTGGCATAGAGAAAACTGTCTCCATTCTTCAGAAACATTTTTGTTGGCCAAAACTTCAACAGGACGTCAACAAATATATCATATCTTGCATTGTCTATGCCATTGCCAAGCCCGCCATCAAGAAGCAAGGCTTATACACCCCTCTTCATATTCTCAAGAAGCCTTGGGAATCCATATCAATGGACTACATGTCTAGTTTGTTGACGTGTCATCGACCAAGAAAGGAAATGACTGCCTGTTTGTGGTCGTTGATCGGTTTTCAAAGATGGACATACTCATAGCCTGTAAGAAGAATGTCACAGTAGCAGATACTGCTAACCTCTTATTCGAATGAGTGTGGGTCAAATTTGGGATACCACAGACCATCATCTCTGACTGAGACAACATTTTCCTCATCACCTTTTGGTTGACTCTCTGGTCTCTATTGGACACCAAGATCACAAAATCCACTGCTTTCCACCCCCAAAATGATGGCCAAAAAGAGGTCATCAATCGAATGATTATGCACATCCTGCGCATGTAAAATTCTAAGCATCCACGTACATGGGATGAGAGTCTCCCATATTTCCAACATAGTTACAATAGGGGTCTCCATAGTTCCATCGACCATATCCCATTTCAGGTGGGTCTTCGATTCCAACCCTTGGGACCCATTGATGTTTCACTTCCTCTTTCCACCACACAGATAGACTCTTCCCTGATCAATCTGCGATCGACAAAGCCACCAGATTCATTGAGAGGATTCAAAACATCTGCCAATAGGTCCAAGAGATTTTGTAGAAATCCAATGCTAAGTACAAGAAGTGCCATGATCAACATAGGGTACCACACCAGTTTTAGGTTGGCCACAAAGTTTGGTTACATTTGCAGAAGGAGCATCTCACCGGGCCCCATCAGAAGCTTCGCCCACTTCGTTATGTGCCTTACACTATCACCAAGGCTATGGTTAGCAATGATTTTTATCTCAACACTCCACCCTTCCTTGGCTTGCATCCAGTATTCAATGTGGACCTCCTTTGGCCATATTTTCCCCCATTATTGGACACCTTTGAGATCACGGAACAACTGACACCAAAAGAGGTCAACCTTAACTTCATGGAACAAGCATCCACTTATCATATAGTGGACACACAAGTCAAGGGAACTCGCCAACAGTAGATCTAGCTTTATCAGGTTATCAAGGTAGGGAAACTCCTACACCAAGGAAAGTGGCTCACTCGGGTCCAAATCCAATAGAATTTTCCTCACCTGATGGGGGAACTCAATGGAATGGAGACCATTACTTCCTAAGGGGGAAGGATTGATCTAGGTAGATATTAGTGGCCACCCACCTATTCTAGTNCATTTTAGCTTTAGCTTCTTGTAAATGGTGTCTTCATTTAAGTTTTGTTTATCCTGATATGATAATAGGTTTTGATAGCTTTAGAATTCACGATCTGTTATGTTTTGGGATAATTCTTTTATAAATATCATCCATATTTGATGCTTCAGGTATTAACAGTGTGATAATCCATTCATCTTAAATGACAGGATTTCTCTTTAATTTTTAGTTGAATGATCAAATGAAATGTTGTTACAAACAAATTTATCTTAATGTAATCGCTTGCGATCATAAGATCACAAGACATGTTCATATCATCTATTCTGTTATTAAAACTCAACTGCCAACTTACTGTTATGGATTTATTTAGAACAGTCTCAAGGTTCATTGCAGGTTTCCCTCTTGGACGTGGTAGTTGGACGTTCCCTAATCATGCAGATGCTTAGATACATATCTCTAACTTACTAACATGTTAGCTCATTTACATTTTTTTGTCATTTACTTATCACTAAAACTCGAATGTATGGTTTAGCTTTTGATTAACCACATGTTTCTATTTCACAGTATTCGTTTTTTTTATATTAGTTTAGATTTATAAGGAAAAACGAAAAAACGTTTTTATGTGCTTTCCTTATCTTCTTCTTCGAAGAAATCATTTTTCACATTGAGTTTCGTAAGTTTAGATTAAAACTTGTAGTTTGTATATCATGTACATAAGTAAATTTTCCATTTAAATATATCTACAATAGTTACATTATATATATATATATATATATATAGTGATTGGTAATTAGTTAGTTATTTCATTTCTTTTATTTGTTTCTTTTAGGACTTTTAGATTGGCTAACAGAGCCATTAAACCCATCGGAACGAGTTACACCAAACGGCTTGGGTTATTTAGACAACCCCGAACCAGACTCGTTCTTCTAGTTGACGGACGGTCATTTTTGCCTGTCAACAAGTACCTGACTCAATCCAGAGTCTAAGGAAGTTTGTTGATGCCCCCAACATCATCAACCTATCATGTATCCTACACACTTAGGGAACTCTTCAAAAATACCTTTCAATACATATATACATCTAAAAATTAACATATAATAACAATGACATCATAAAATAACTCATAAGTAAAAAATAATCATAATGTATCATAGCCAGATCACTGGCTCACAAGTGTCCTCAAAGAAGAAGCCAGTGTAAAATGTTCTCAATAGAATTGGATGTTACATACACCCCCTCTTGTTTTAAACTTCATCCCAAAGTTTTTAGAATGTTAATAATGGTAGAAATAAATGTATCTGACACAAATCTACATATCTAATCTATCAAACAAATAAGGAAATTGTTGACGCATCTCATATGCATCCTCCTAGGTAGTTGAGTATGGACTATAATTGTCCCACTGGACCTTGACCTGATTGACTATTCAACATCGTAGCTGTCAGGTGAAATGGTCCATAATGCGGATTGGCTCCACGATGAGAGCACCCTCGTACGACACCTGCAAAGAACTCAAGTCAATGACATGTGATATATATATGAAATATAATTCCGCAAAAAAAATACATGAAATACATCATGGATACGCCTCAAAGAATCGGTAAAGCCTAGTCGTTAAGCCACAGGTCCCTTCCTTTCAACAACTTTGAAACGTCCCACAAATCTAGGAGATATTTCAGCACCTTTTCCAAACTTGATCAAACTCTTATGCAGTTTTACCCGCAAGAAAAATCTATCTCCAACCTCATAACTACGGTCGCTGTGATGCGCTGATCCAAGTGGATATTGGTGGCCACCCACCTATTCCAACTGGCTCCTCGTGTTTTTTTTTTCCAGCACGTTCTTATGTACTTCTTTGTAATTGTGAGTTATACACTTCTAGGGTTGTCTGAAGCCCCACACATCCTCCAGGTGGATACAGGTGGCCTCTCATCTAATCCAACTGGCTTATTTTATATGTTTTAATGTCATCACATCTTATTGTACTTCCAGGTCCGTTTTGGGGCCCTAAACGTTGTTTTTGGGGGTCACCACAACAAACTATAGATGGAGTCAGAGTTTGACGATGGAATGTGTAGTTCTCTAAAAGAACTTTCCAATGGGATATCATGCACATCCATCTGAACAGAATGGATTACAATGAGGCTTCAGAGTCCTTTTTGATATTACTCATGAGCGTCGCCTACTGCTATTTCTTTAATCTCTACTAAGTAATGCAGTAAGGTCATTTCATAGACCGAGAAGTTAGTCTTCTTTGTGATCCATTCTCATAGTAAGAAGAAGGTCATCGCCACATCCGTGGCCTCTAAACAATGCCTCTCTTTGCAGTAGAAGAAAGTGGAAGGGATCATGGAAGAATACAGAGACATCTTCGCCTCACCTACAAGGGTACTGAAACACTACCAAGTCAAGCATCCAATTGATCTGACCCCCAACACGCCTCTACTTAATGGACCAGTCTATCAGCGATCACTAATGGAGAATGAAAAAATCAGGTGTCATATCCAAGAGCTTCTTCAAAAGGGGCACATCAGGCCCAAATCCTCCCCTTGTGGAAGCTTGATTGTACTAGTGAAAAAGAAGGACGGGACTTGGTGACTATGCATTGATTACAGAGCCTTAAACAAAATCACAGTCAGGAACCATTACCCCATTCCCAGGATTGATGACCTTCTTGACCAACTCAAGGGGGAAAATTTCTTTAGAAATATTGAACTAAAGTCTGAATACCACCAGGTTCCCATCGAACCAACTGATGTATGTAAGAAAACCTTCAAGTCTAAACAAGGTCCCTACGAATGGCTAGGAATTCCCTTTGGCTTAACAAATGCACCAACCACTTTCATGAGGTTGAAGGATGATGTATTGAGACCCTTCACCAACTCCTTTTCGATAGTATATTTGGATGAAATCCTCATCTTCAACAGAACATGGGAGGAGCACATGCAACATATTCAATAGGTTTTGAGCACTCTACAATAGCACAAGATTTATGCCAACTTGGAAAAATTCTCTTTTGGCATGAACAAGGTTTAATACTTGGGATACATTGTTGATGAGCATGGGGTACATGTTGATCCAACTAAGATCAAAGTCATCCGTGACTGGCCAGTCCCGACCACACTGATCGAGCTTCAAAGATTTTTGGGACTAGCCAACGTTTACCAACAACTCGTGTTGGGATTCTCCCATATTGCATGGGTCCTCAGCTAGGTGCAGGGGTGGCGACAAGGCCAATTTTGTGTGGGGGAAGGAGAAGCAACAAACATTCTATGATATGAAGCATCACTTGTGCTCAGATACAATACTCTCCTTGCATGGTATGCAACAACCATTCGATATGGAGATTGATGCATCTAACTATGCTATGGACATAGTTCTCACTCAACATAGGCATCTGGTGGCATACCATAGTGAGACACTATCTGGTACTGTCTGGAAATACCCCACCTATGACAAGGAAATGTATTCCATTGTACAAGCCTGTTGTCAATGGAAACATTACATTTTGGGGAAAGAGACGATCATACACACTGATCACAAGCCTCTGGAGTTCATACAGACACAGGGGATATTATAGAACAAACGCCATCAGAAGTGGTCCACCTAACTGCAACAGTTCCATATCAACATCAAGTATAAGATAGGTATCTCAAATCGTGTCTCTAACTGCCTCAGTCAGCCTTCTGTGGCTACACTCACCACTGTGCTCCATTCCTGTGGACATGAAGCATCTGAGTGGCCGCAACGTTATCAAAAAGATCTGGAATTTTCCACCACATATCATCTCTTGGGTACAGGCACAACTGTCAGTAATTTTCACATTCATGACAAACTCTTATGCCACCTGGGCCATATCTATTTTCCTACAAGTGAGCGTGAAAAGGTGATTTGGGAAGCCCACTATAGTTGGGTGGCAGGACATTTTGGCATAGAGAAAACTGTCTCCATTCTTCAGAAACATTTTTGTTGGCCAAAACTTCAACAGGACGTCAACAAATATATCATATCTTGCATTGTCTATGCCATTGCCAAGCCCGCCATCAAGAAGCAAGGCTTATACACCCCTCTTCATATTCTCAAGAAGCCTTGGGAATCCATATCAATGGACTACATGTCTAGTTTGTTGACGTGTCATCGACCAAGAAAGGAAATGACTGCCTGTTTGTGGTCGTTGATCGGTTTTCAAAGATGGACATACTCATAGCCTGTAAGAAGAATGTCACAGTAGCAGATACTGCTAACCTCTTATTCGAATGAGTGTGGGTCAAATTTGGGATACCACAGACCATCATCTCTGACTGAGACAACATTTTCCTCATCACCTTTTGGTTGACTCTCTGGTCTCTATTGGACACCAAGATCACAAAATCCACTGCTTTCCACCCCCAAAATGATGGCCAAAAAGAGGTCATCAATCGAATGATTATGCACATCCTGCGCATGTAAAATTCTAAGCATCCACGTACATGGGATGAGAGTCTCCCATATTTCCAACATAGTTACAATAGGGGTCTCCATAGTTCCATCGACCATATCCCATTTCAGGTGGGTCTTCGATTCCAACCCTTGGGACCCATTGATGTTTCACTTCCTCTTTCCACCACACAGATAGACTCTTCCCTGATCAATCTGCGATCGACAAAGCCACCAGATTCATTGAGAGGATTCAAAACATCTGCCAATAGGTCCAAGAGATTTTGTAGAAATCCAATGCTAAGTACAAGAAGTGCCATGATCAACATAGGGTACCACACCAGTTTTAGGTTGGCCACAAAGTTTGGTTACATTTGCAGAAGGAGCATCTCACCGGGCCCCATCAGAAGCTTCGCCCACTTCGTTATGTGCCTTACACTATCACCAAGGCTATGGTTAGCAATGATTTTTATCTCAACACTCCACCCTTCCTTGGCTTGCATCCAGTATTCAATGTGGACCTCCTTTGGCCATATTTTCCCCCATTATTGGACACCTTTGAGATCACGGAACAACTGACACCAAAAGAGGTCAACCTTAACTTCATGGAACAAGCATCCACTTATCATATAGTGGACACACAAGTCAAGGGAACTCGCCAACAGTAGATCTAGCTTTATCAGGTTATCAAGGTAGGGAAACTCCTACACCAAGGAAAGTGGCTCACTCGGGTCCAAATCCAATAGAATTTTCCTCACCTGATGGGGGAACTCAATGGAATGGAGACCATTACTTCCTAAGGGGGAAGGATTGATCTAGGTAGATATTAGTGGCCACCCACCTATTCTAGTGTTCTCGTCATGTTCATTTTTTGTTCAAAACGTTCTTCTGTACTGCTTTGTAATTGTGAATTATACACTTCTGGGGCTATTTGAAGCCCCACACATCCTCCAGGTTGATACAGGTGGCCTCTTTCCTAATCCAACTGGCTTATTTTGTATGTTTTCATGTCAACACATCTTATTGTACTTCCAGGGCCGTTTTGGGGCCCTTTATGTTGTTTTTTTTATTTCTCCACAGTCAAATTGTAAACAAATTCAAAGTTTGATGGCAGAATGTGTAGCTCTCTGAAATACCTTTCCAACAGACTATCACACACCTAAAATAGAGGTCGTATGCAAAATTTATGACCCTTGGAAGTTGAGGTACCAAATTACACCAACTTGCCCATAGGGCCCACACGACTTTTGACATTTCACCTTCTAGGGTTAGGTTTTTGGATGTCTATGGTTTTATAATTCATGAGTAATATCAAAAAGGCCTCTAGAGCCTCATTGTAATCCATTCTGATCAAATGGATGTGAGATGTGCGGAAATGAAAACATACAAAATAAGTCAGTTGGATTAGGCGAGAGGCCATCTGTATCCACCTGGAGAATGTGTGGGGCTTCAAACAAACCCATAAGTGTAGAACTCACAATTACAAAGAAATACAGAAGAACGTGCTGAACAAAAAACATACATGAGGAGCCAGTTGGAATAGGTGGGTGGCCACCAATATGCACTTGGATCATGCACACCAACATAACTCTTTTTTCGATATTGCGCTTATTTAATCCTTTTTCTTATCATTCACATCTGTTCTTCCATTTCTTGGATCACTTCCGATCCTACCAAGACCCTATCCTCTATTCGATCCCAACTCAGAGGTGTCTGACACGGTCATCCATAAAGAAACTCAAACTGTGCCATCTTAATCGTACTCTATTAATCGTTGTTGTATGCAAATTATACCAATGGAAAGAAGTCTTCCCAACACTTCTATTGATCCATCACGTACATATGCAACATATCCTCTAAAATTGGATTCTTCCTTTCAGTTTGTACATTCATCCTTTTAGTTTTTCCATCTGTCTTAGGGTGATACGTTGTGCTAAAATTCAATTGCGCTCCCAAGGCCTCTTGGAAACTAGTCCAAAATGGTCTAGTAAACACCGATCCTTGATCAGATATGATCTTTTTTGGTACTCTTAACAACCTCAAAATATTTCTAACAAAAACTCTAGCTATGTCTAGTGCCTGATATGTCATACACACTAGAATAAAGTGTGCACTCTTCGTCAAAGTGTAAACAACCACAAAAATTGAATCGTGTCTCCTCATTGTCAGTAGGAATCCAACAATAAAATACATCAAAATGACTTCCCATTTCTATTCAGGAATCATGTGTGGCTGTAACAATCCTGTTGGATGTCTATTCTCAGCCTTCACTTGCTAACATTCTAGAAATATTGCCACATAATTAACTATATCCTCTTTCATTCCTTTCCAGAAGAACAAAGGCTTAAGGTATGCCTTCATCTTCATGAATCCAGGATCAGATATGTATACTTCTCGATGAGCTTCACTTAAAATCAAACTTCTTAATTTGTCGTTAGGTGGTACGCAAACTCTTCCATTATACCTCAACAATCTGTCACTATCAAATGAATAATCCTCATACCTAGGTACCATCATGGTATCGTGTCTAGTATTATACTTAACTTATTTTTACCAGTCATCGTCAATCTGTAAAGCTATAATATTTTCTCGAACATTCATATTAAGAGGTATTATCCAGAATATGTGTGGTATCTAATTCAATGAATTTTCTACTATGTCCATTGTTCCTTTAATGTAAGCAATCCCAAAATCGTACTCGCTAAGTAGTTATGACCAATGCTTTTATCGTCTTCTCAGATCACTCTGAGTAAAAATATGTTGCAATCCACAATGATATTTCATTAATTCAAATTTTTGTCCAATCATATAATGTCTCCATACTCACAAGGCATATACAATCACTAATAACTCCAAGTCGTGCGTTGTGTAGTTCTCTTCATGCCTTCTTAATTTCCTTGAAATGTAAGCGATCACTCGACCGTCTTGCATAAAAACTTTGCCTAGACCTTCCTTGGATGAATATGTGCATACCAATAATTATTTATCCATGTCGGGAACCTTTGGTATCAACAACGTTGTTAACAACTCCGTTAACAACTCCTTAAACTTTTGAAATGCTTCCGCCCATTTCTCTATCCATACAAATTTCTTGTTTTTCTTCTACAATTCTGTAATTGGATTTTCTATATTCGAAAAACCTTCGATGAAGTGTCGATAATAAACTCCTAACCCCATAAAGCTACATACTTCTTGTACGTTCATCAGTGTTGGCCATTCCATAATAGCCTCAACTTTCGTTGGATCCACATCGATACCTTCTCCGGATATGATATGTCCCAAATAATGAATCTTCAACTGGTAAAATGAAAATTTCGATAGTTTCCTGTACAACTTGTTTTCTCTTAGACACTATAAAACCAATATAAAGTGTATGTCATGCTCTTCTTTCATTCGTGAATAAATTAGTATATCATTTTTGAACACTTGAACAAGTGTGTCCAAGTATTCACGTAATACCCCACTCATCAAACTCATTTTTGAACATTTAAATTCATTCTTAGGGATATCTTCCTCCTTAATCCATAACTGATGATATCCTGATATCATGTCAATATTCGAAAACACCATTGCTCCCTTCATATGATCAAATAATTCATCTATTCTTGGCAATAGATATTGATTCTTGATTGCGGCTTTGTTCAATTGATGGTAATCAATGCAAATCATCCACGTTCCATCCTTATTTGTAACAAAAATCACTGGTGCACCCCATGGAGACACAAATGGACGTATAATTCCCAAGTCTAACAACTCATTCAATTGCATTTTCAACTCCTGCGATTTCGGTGTTGACGTCCGGTATGGAGTTCTTGCAATAGGTTCAGTTCCAAGTTTCATATCTATGGTAAACTCTAATTCTCTGTCTGGCGATAAACCTGGTAATTCCTTAGGAAATACTTCGACAAACTTAGATACTACAGGAATATTTTCTAATCCTTATGTATAACTTACACCCTTTGAACATACTTTTCTATAATTGTAAGGAAACAATAAATCTCAGTGAAATCCCCTAGTTTCTTCCCACAATTACTCTACTTTGTCCCAAATCATCCGTCAAACTTAACTGTTTCGTCTTGCAATTAAGTATCACATCATGCTATTCTAATCAATCCATGCCAATCACTATGTCATAATATCCTAAGATCGTGACATAAAGGTTTTCCTTCGTTACAAAATCACCCAAGTTAATGTTACAATCCATAACCTTTCCTCCAACTTTATGTCTAGCTCCTAATGCCATTTCTACGTATTTGAACTTGTCTTGATCAACTGCCTATACCTTAATTCTTTTAAGTGTTTCACTAGAAATAGATATTTTTGTAGCTCCTAGATCTTTCAAAATACCAAAAGGTTGATCCTTGATCATACCTGACGTCTCGAGCATGGTGTATTGGTGCTCAACTTAGTGGTTGTTCACCGTTGCATGTATCATGTGGTCCTTGCCCAAGTCTCCAACTATAGTAGGTATTGATGATCTGATAGCTCTGGCCTTCTGAATAAGATAGTCTCTTTGGTAATGTGGCTCTCCACATGTCCAACATCCATTCTTCAGTCCGGTGCTCCTAGTTCCAGAAGTAGAATTTGTTGGCCTAGGAGTTTATGATCCTCTTTTGTTATACTAAACATGCATAAACTGTTGTTGTTGTTGTGGACGACGTTGTTGTTTCTGCTGTTGTGGTTCTCTATAGGGAGTCCTTTTTTGAGGAGTCTATCATCTTGGTGTCGAGAATAAAGGTCCTTTGGGCATATCATGGTTCCAAAAGGTTTGTCTAGATGATGTCTAATGTTGTTGCGCTCCCGGTGTTGCCTATCCAGTTTTTCTAGAAGGAGTCCTACCCTAACCCCCACTTTTCAATTCTTCTTCAACAATAATATCCTTCTGAACTGCATCATGCAACGTCTGAGGCATCATGATCCTTACCTTCACACGAATGTTGAATTTAAGGCTGAACACAAAATTGTTGACCTTTAACTTCTCTGTGTTTAGAAGTGGAGCACATTTGAGTAGCTCCATGAATCTGGCCTCATACTACAATACCATACGACTACCTTGTTGTAAGGCGTTGAACTCATTAAGCAGGCTCTCAATGAATTCCTCAGACAAGTAACTCTCTCAGAATCGTTCCTTGAAAAATTCCCATGACACATCTTCAATGACCATGTTTAGTTGAGGTAAGGGTGTCTTCCACCAAAGTAGAGCACTCTTTTTCAGTTGAAAGAATTCCATGCAGAATTTTATGTTGGAGATGTAATCGTGAAGTGAGAATCAGATCACCATGTTATCCAACCATGCCTTGGTGGCTAAGCCGTCTGTGGCACCCTAAAACTCGGGAAAATTCACTTTCTTGAGTTCTCTATGTATACTAATACTACCTGCTAGAGTGCATTGTGAAACCTCATTGAGCACAAACACTCTTCCCTCATCTCAATCTAGGCAGTTGATCAATGCCTCTTACATCCCGTGGAAGGATCTCATCATACCTACTACATCCCCCACGATAACCTTCTCATGCTTAGTAGTTTGCTCCTCTCTAAGGGGAGTTGATCCCTCCTGTGTGGATGCTCCTGGAGGAAACATACCTCTCCCCCATGCACCACATTGTCTAATCATCCTGTGTCATCTAACCATGATACATGTCATGAACAATTCCAAATTTGTATTAGCGATACATATTTAATCATTTAATTTAACATAGTGGAAGGCGTAACAGATACCTTGTCACAGGGTTGGACCCGCTTTGATACCATATGTAACATCCTCCTTTTGTGTTCCATAAGATGTAAGAAGTAATGAATGTAAACACTTAAATAACTCAAATCTAACTTAAGTGACCATTTTTTTTTTTTTTTGCTTACAAGGGTCTCATAAAGTACTTCATAATATTCCGATAAAGATTTCAAGATAAAACTAGTGACGCAAGGTTTCACAAGATATTGCAATAAATTAATTATATTCACTATGCATGACATATTTAATTACCATAACATTTATACTATTTTTCTTCACATGACTAGATGGAAGGTTCTATTTATATGGTTATTCTTTCATTATTAACTTAATAATATCAATATTTAATCGTCGCGAATCACAATTTCTAGGATTATTTACATGTAAACAATACCATACATACATTACAATACTTATGAATTCACATTCCATGCCTAAGTCAATATTTATTGAGATTAATAATTTAATACCTATGCAATTTTCCAGGTCAATAATCAAGAACTACCCACTATCACACTAATCCAAGAATTCATCTAATAATTAAAAATAAAGATGCATCTATTTAAGATAATTACTCTACCTATTTTCAGTTGTTCAAAGATTTCATTATTTCACTACCACAAGAATTCCTTATGATAATTCTTAAGTCAAATAACTAAATTCTATTGTCAGCTACTACTTGAGCCTTTTGGTTCCTTATAACTTGATATAATAATAAACTATTCTATAAGATTGCTTTCCTTTAAATCTTTCTCTATCTAATGTCAATTTCTCAATAAATTTCTCAATAATATTCCATAGAAGGCAAAGTGAAAATTTTGCACCGAGTGATTCTTCAAAATCAATTAATGGAAGGACTAATTATTCTATAAGAGTACTCTCTAACTAATGTATTTAGTATATGATTAAACTCTAAGGAATAAACCTTGATATAAGATGGACTTGTAAAAGGTATAATGTATTATTTTATCACATATAGTGACATATAGTGTTATAATATTTATATGAAATCATTTGATGTTACCATCTCCAAAAATAATCTACCGAAAAAGTAATAGCATTCTAAACATCATTTCTAGTATCATCGATTCCTTAAGACTAATTCACTTAACAATTAAATCCGAACTATTATTAAATTCTTAAATAACAATCTTGGTGAGCTAGAGAGTTTTGACCATCAATAAAAACTAAGGGATGTAATAAAAACTAAGGGATGTAATAAACCAAGATGACAATGAATTATCGGTTTCCACATTTCGAAACATGTGTGTACACTTACGGTTGTATTGTTAAGCAATGAGTAAGTGTGGAACAAAGATAATTTCGTTTAATTTTTGGGGTGCAAACCATGGAACCAAATGACAAGTTAACCACAAAAGACTTAAGAACCTCAATAACTATATTCTACACAAATTTGTATCCAATTAACTTTTTGCACATAGGAGAGCATTCGTTATGGTCGATAACTAAAGTCTAAGTGAGCATGGTCCATTCTTGACCAACAATTCTTATTACATATCATTTATCCATCAGTAGGATTTTAGAGGAGGAGAGGATCCTACAAAAATTTCACCCATTATATGTGTCACACTCTCTCCAAGTTGCACATGTTATTTCCTTTTTTATTTTATTTATTTAGGAATTTTCCCTCCTCTGACATGTTCATATTTGTTTTCTTAGTTGTCCCTCAGTTCCCCAATCCCTCATTTAATTTGTGTTCCCTAACTAGATCTTAGTTTGAGTTGGATTAGGAGTTCTCTTTTAGTTAGGATTAGTGGTAGGTTGACTCAATATGCTACTCTATGTGGACCATTTACCCAAGTTTATTCTTATTTATTCATTCAATTAAATTGCTAGTCTCATTCTTGTATTCCCTTTTTATGTTTTAATTAAACAAACATGTTTAGACTTAGACTCTTTGTTATTTTCTTGTTTTTATTTTAATTATCATTTGCATGCTCTTTCTAACAAAGTCTAAGTATTTTATTTTTATTTTCTAAGC
>JZKD02S1786886.1:0-10691 GCA_000966675.3 Picea glauca
CCTCTCTTATAAATAGTGGTCTAGCCAGCCTATAATTAGGTCTGGGGCGACCTGTCACTTTACCCTCTTAATTTACATTTCGCTGTCAAGGCACAAAAGGGCTGACTTTTCCAAAGGCACAATAGGGCCTAATTAATAAATATAATATAATAATATTATTCAATATTCCCTCTTAGGTAGAATATTCTTCGAAGTCACAATACTTCGACATAATGGTCTAATTTCACGTAATTCTCAGCACAAGAGATTCCCTCATAAATTTGTCATAGATACACGTTTGTGCAGATCTGATATATGAAACATTGTTACGGGCATCTTTGAATATAATATATTGTTGCAAGTGTTACAGTTTTATTGGTTATCTGCTTGCAGAGTTGAATAATAGATGAATAAATACATGACGTGCATATGATGCTCATACTTTGCACATATTTTACATTTCTACATTAATATCATGCCAAACACATTTTGCTGCTCCTTTGAATGATGATAAATGGTTGTATGAGCACAAGTTTGACATCTCATTGAACATGTGCACTTTGAATCCAGTACTTTCATTTGCTGTCCTATTGAATGGTCATAAATTGCTGTTGTAATTTCATGCTTAAAGGTGATTCATGAATATTCATTAAATGCTTCTTTAATTGCACATGCAATGTAGCTGGTGCATTGATATGATCTTTTAATTACAAGCAATCTTGAGTGTATTGTTGGCTTCTAGTGTTCATCTTGAGCCTTTCTTATTGAGAAGTCAACCTAAGTCAAATTAGTTCTCGTCCTCACCTGTCCTAATTGCAACAATAGGATTGAGTTTGACCCTGTAGGAAAACCCTCCTTAGGTTAGAAACCCTAGCCTAGAAGAGCAGAAGCAAGGCCGCTGAGGTGACAGTGGGTGGCTTGCTTGTTCAGTTTCCCAAGCTCTCCCTCACAGGGTGGGACTTTCCCTGAGCGTGAGTTTGAGTAGCAACATGAGGCTCAAAAAGGTCTCGATGAGTACTTTGATGATGTCAATTGACAAATTTGGTATGAGGCTGCGTAATGCTGATTCAATTGCCTTGAAACTCTACCATGCAAGTTGCATAAGGCACACCTTCAAAATTGGCTTTGAGACCTGTGACAGCTCTAAGTGAGTCATTTGATGTCGGAATGAGGCAAATGAGGTGTTGTTGGAAGGTCTTGAGGTAAGCTACAACATGGAAACTTTCTGATTTATTGCCCATCAACAACACTTTTTAAACCTGGAAACTTTGCCACCAAATTGCTTCCTTAAAACTAATATCGAATATGTGAAAGTTCATTCTCAACAATATCGGTTGAAACCATGCATATGATATACTGTTGGAAAGGTCACAGACAACCCTACATCATCACCCAACCTGATTTTCTCTTTGGGTCAGAATCAAAACAAAATTTGATTAGGAAGTCATAAATAATAAATTTAGCCACTTGGCAGATGTGCAATTTGTGTCCTTCATAGGCTAGGTATACAAATTCGGAATTGGGCAAATGAGGACTTGTTGGAAAGCTCATTTTGAGCACTACAGGGTACAACCACTGAAGCTTGCATGGAACTTGCCTAGTGACCAGTGAAAGGGATCGACATTGAAAGTTTTGCAAACTGTGCCTACATCTGATGGAATCTAAACTGGTCAGCCTTGACCCATAGATTGTTGACATGGGATGGTTTCAAAATTCAGAAATAAGCTTGGGATGGCCTCCCCAAAGGCCAATAGATAGTGTGTCTGAAACAAGCCGAACAAGGCTAAATTGATCCTGATTGCTTGCCAACAAGACACTATTGGGCAATCTGTCCTTAATGGCTGGCATGAATATATCTTGAAGGTGATAGTAGGCTAGAGAATACTGTCAGTTTGAAAATCCACTTGCCCAATAACACAAACTCGGTGAGCGAGTCCTGATCAATTTGAAACCCAAACACTGAAACCAACTTTCACTAAGACTAGGTGAACTAATACTGATGACTGATACTTTTCTGGTGTCTGATAAATCTCTATGTCCCTGAAATAACCATTGAATCTGACTTTCTGACACTCTTTAATTGGGTAAGAGCCATATTGACAATGATTCCTACCACCTTCTTTGACTGGAAATGGAGTTTGAAATGTTGCTTAGAGCAACCTTCCTATTGACTTGGGAAGATAAGCAATGTAAAATAACGTATTGAGCCCAAAGCATATTTTTGGGTCAACATGGGGTATCATCAACATCCAATTCCCAGAGCCTTGGCCATTGACTTGGATATCATTCACAACCATCTTATAGTTTTTCACTTTCCTTTGTTCTTTTCACCCCTCGACATTGAAAGGGTTTTAGAGAATCAAAAGGATGATTAAGCACCCTAATTTATCTTTGTTTGCTCCAAAATTTCTTCCATGGCATAATAGTTAACATATCTGACTGTAATTCCCTAAAATCACTTAGCTCTGGTACTCAAACTTGCTTGGGAAAATCATCTAACAGAATTGAACGATTAGCAGGCTTTTTGTGTAATGAGGCTAGTAGTATCCCCCTATTATTTCCAGTATAGCTCTACCATTCTTTTATTTTCTTGCACTATGCTGTTAATTATGATTGCATTATGTGCAATGGGAGACTGTTTATTGCATGCCAATCCAGAATTAAATTGAATATTCTTTCTTTCTATGAACTGCATAATTTTCAATAGCAAACCATTATCAAAATTTAGACATCATCCATATTGTGTTGTTTTGGATTCCCAAAATCACTGGCTGGATGAAGAGTGCTTTATTTGCATTGCTTTTCACTATAAGCTCTTCTATGCTCACCAAATTAAGCTCTTGATTTATGGTGGCTAAACTGGGCAGTGGTCCACCCCTACTTTCAAATTTGTCTAGTGGTACTGGCATGTGCAGTCCTCGCATAATAAATTCTTAGTTTACAAAGTTTCATGGGGAATGCAAATGGATTTGGCTAGCGAACTCTCACATAGTAATTGGACTGAAATGTTGGTTATTTTGCTAATATCCAACATGTGCTTGTGTTGGTTATTTTGCTTGAAAGTTGTTTCTTAAATTGTTTGTGCTCGGCATACTTAGGATTTTTTAGCTGAAAATAATCCTATAAAACAGGAAGATGAATTTGAGGTTGACGGGACAAGTAAATAAGAACTCAGAAGTCTAATCATATAATGTATAACAATAATAAAAACATGTATTCTACTAACATTATTGATGGATGCATAGCTTCTATAAACATTATGGTGATCGGATTCATCTATGCATATGACTGATGGCTTCCTGGTAAATCTAGTTTTAGATGGAGGTTGAATATATAGTTTGGCTATGTATGAGGTTGAGTTAAAGATATGAATTTCATGGATTTTGTATGTCCTATTGAAATTGCAAATTACAGTTTTTTCTCCCTATGAGATATCTTTTAGACAGCTTTTCTATTGCACTTTTTTAATAAATCAGTAAAATTGACTCTGGTGTCAAAGGATAACAGAGTATAACATTGGATTTCATATGTCCTATTGAAATTGCAAATTACAGTTTTTTCTCCCTTTGAAATATCTTTTAGACAGCTTTTTATTTCCTCAACAATTTTTTAATAAATCGGTAATATTGGCTCTGGTGTATAAAGTCTACATTGAATAGTTGCACAAAGTAATGATGTTTATCATGTAATATTGCTTCGTTCCCTTGTGCACTACTTTGATTACAGCCTTATATTTGGTGTAACAGAATGCAGACATTGATGGCTTTGGCGACTTTGGTGTAGATTTATATGCTGATTCTGAACCGTGCCTTCCTGAAACATGCATGGATGAAAGTGACATGGTGGGAATGGTCAACAAAGAAGATTTGGACCAGGACATGAAAAGGTTGAATTCCTATTTGTTAGATATTTAGATGTATTCTATAGTGAAATGGAAGAGAAAACCAAGCTAGGCTCTGTCTATAGAAATTTCCCCTGATTGTTACTAAACTGTTTTGTCATCTTCAGAGGCAGTTGATGGGAAAGAGCTTGGTTTAGACTTTTCAGTACAGCTTAGCATCAAAATGGATAATTGCCTTTCACATATAGTTCTTGTTGATTTCAGGCTTAGTTTGCAAATTCTTTCATGAGGTTCTTTTTTGTGCTTATTAGTGCTTTGTAAAGTGGTATTCTTGAGCCGTTAACTCAATTTTAATTTAAATACTAATGTCCGCTAGTGGCTAAAGATGGTGAATGAACTGCAAAAGTACAAAAGTACCAGACTGTGGGAGTGTCAAAAACATCTTCAGCAAAGAGTAATAGTGGGAAGTGTACAAAAGAAGCAATCGAGCAGATTGTACAAGGAATATAATGAAGCACCAAAAAACTTGAAAATGGTTATGAAGTAGTGAGGATGAGATGGAAGGAACCAAGGAAAAATCCTAGAATAGTCACAACCAATGAATATGTGCTGAGTAAAATGTCAACTAGTAGCTTTCCTAACATCCAAGCCTGGGATAAAAGTTGGTGATGAGATTTGTTTAGTCAATTGGATAGGGTCTTTGAGGTTTACACTACCTAATCAGTTGTATAGTGGTTACTTGTTCACAAGGCCTACTGTGGCATGAACCGTCCGACAGCTGAAAGGGGGACATGATGAGTTTAAAGCTGGTGATATAGGAGGATCTATCATTGGGGATTTTCTGCCAACCATGTAACATCTCGCACAGGATTAGTGGAAGTCATCTTTGTGTTTGAATATTAACACTCCCATACTAGGAGTCAAGTTTGCAATGCAGTCCGAACCTTTCCCCTTTCTGCTGAAGATAAGAGAGTGGCACTATAATCTTCAAAAATTCCTCTGTAAACCTCTTTTATATTCAACTAGCCCAAGACACTTCTAACTTTTCCTTCATTCTTAGTTGGGGGCCAAATGGCCTAGGCTTCAATATTCTTAAATCAACCTATTACCTCTTGAAATCTCACTTATATGTGTAAAAATTCCAAGCACAAAGTGAAAACCCAAGGGCAACTTAGAGGGGTTACCAACTGTCACCTCAATAACTCCCTCTTCCAGTTTAGGTTGGCTCTTCTCCAACACAAGGGGGGTTATTCCTAAGAAGGATTGCTAAGGCTATGACAAAGAGGCTCAAGGTGATGTGAAGGGATAGCTTAGCAGAATGTTGTATTTGTAGCAGAGAAAATAAATGGGGTGATGGAAAGATCAAGAGATTAGTGCCTATACAAACTAGGGAAAATGGAGTGAAGAAGCCAATCCAAGAGGGCAAGTTTATGAATGGTTAGGACAACAAGTGTTAAAATTTTAAACCCAGCATACAGATTTTAATGCCAATAGTTTTATAACCCATATTTTAATCTTTTATGTAGAAATCTAAATCTGAACTATGCACTGAAAATACAGCTGAGTTTAATCACTAATTTGCACAGCAGAAACTGAACATGAAACCAAGCACATAAAACTCACAATAGAAAATTTACTCTGGAAACCCCAGTGTGGGGAAAACAAGCTGAGAGGGGATTTTATTATGGCTTCAGAGGAAATTACAGCAGCAGAAATACACTAAGGAACACCGACCTCATTCCCGTAATATGGCGAGATGATCCACTGTCAACGAACCATGCCCCACTGCCCTCCAACTCAGCCAATTTGCTGCTGCTCGAAAGAGAGGCAACCAAAGAAAATTCCTCGAATTTCTCTGCAAACTCATTTATCTTAGTAGATGTTGTTGCTGCTACCTGTGCCTTGTTGTTGTTGTTGTTGTTGGGACACTGGCTAACATAGTGGCCAATTTTGTGATATGCAAAGCATTTCACTGCTCTTCTTTGCACGAAGAGCCACATTCTCCTCCTCTTCACTCTTTGGTTGGATAACCCGAGTGACATCAACTCTCGACTCCTCTTGGGTGNAGATCATTCAGAGGAAGTTCCCCCTTAGACTCTAGGAGGAGAGAGAGATGTCTTTCAGGACTGACAGACAGATGCCATGAGTGGAGGAGGCTAGATCATAGCTTCATAGGCTTATAGGAGATGTGAGATCTCCTGGGAGGATTCCCTTGTTTCAATAGACTTTGCTACAGTGACAGAGGAGGCAGCCAATCAGAAGGTCTGAGATATGGATTTTGCCTCAATTCCAGAGAGAGCAAGAGACCACACAAGTTTCCAGCTATGTGGCGCTGATGAGAAAGATCATTGATTTAGAACCTTCCACTTATGAGGAAGTCGCTAAGCAACACGTTTGTGGAAGGATGCCATGATGGAAGAGAATTAGTCCATCATGAAGAATGATGTGTGAAAAGTGGCTCCGAGACCAGTAGGGATGTTAGTGGTGACTTCCAAGTGGATCTACAAGATCAAGCATGTTGTAGATGGCAACATAGAGAAGTACACAACAAGATTTGTGGCTAGAGGATTCTCCCAGCAAGAGGGAGAAGATTATGACGAGACACTTCCTCCAGTAGCCAAAACAAGTGTACATTGAGCAACCACAAGATACATGAGAAGGAGTCTCATATTTGCAGATTGAAGAAAGCTTTGTACAAGCAAGCACCCAGGGCAGGATATGTCAGACAATTATTTGATGAGCTTGGGGATGGTTGCCCATTGATCCTATATGTGGATGACTTGTTTCTTACAGGGGATGAGAAGCTCACAGATGGGTGCAAGAAGGAACTCACTTCAGAGTTCAAAATTAAGGATCTGGGTCTGATGCACTATTTCGTGGGATTGGAGGTGTGGTAGAGGCTAGATGAGATTTTCCTTAGCCAAGGAAAATATACTGTTGAGATCTTGTAGAGACTCAGGATGATGGACTGCAAGTCCATGGCCACACCTATGTTGAAAAATCTGAAGCTCTTGAGTGATTTATCTTCAGATTTGGTGGATCCCATGATGTACAAACAATTGATCGGATCCTTGATGTACCTGGTGAACACCAGGCCGAATATATGTTTTGTAATGAATACATTGAGTCAGTACATGGTTGAACCTAGACATGTACATTGGATGGCAACAAAACATATGTTGTGGTACCTACGTGGTACGATTGGATATGGATTGAGATATGTCTTGGGTGGAGATGTGAAGTTGCAGGGATATACAAACTTTGATTAGGAAGGGAGTGCCGTGGATCGGAAGAGCACATTCGGATGCTGCTTCAGTTTGGGATCAGGTATGATCTCATGGTTGAGCAAGAAGCAGACATCGATGGCACTCAATACAACGGAGGCAGAGTATATTGCAGCTAGTGTCACGAGTCGTGAAGCAGTGTGGCTTTGAAAATTGCTTGCTGGGATCTAGAGTTGGAACCAACTTTGATACATTGTGGCAATCAAAGTTGCGTGAAGCTTTTAGAGAATCCTGTCTTTCATGACAAGTCAAAGCACTTAGAGATCAAATATCATTACATCCGAGACATGGTGCAGAGAGKAGCCGTGGAGCTCCAATACATATCCAYGTATGAACAGATAGTGGACATTCTCACCAAGCCCCTATCTAGAGAAAAGTATGAATACTTCAAAGACAAGCTTGGTGTGATGCAGAATGTCCACCCTSGTTGAGAGGGAGGTGTTTTGTTTCTCCTCTTGTTGTYTAACCCCTCTGGCCAAGGGTTCCCTAGATCAGTCATGTGAGGTGATTGAGGGGGTAATGCACAGCCGAACCCGATGAGAGAAGAAACATCACATGCATAGTCATGAGACTATGGCRGAGACTGTGTGTCTCTAGACAATAGCTGTGTGCTACTACGGTGGATTTGTTCCACTGATAGTGACTGTGTGTCACTGGACAATAGTTGTGTGCTACTATGGTGGATGTGTTCCACTGGCAGTGACTATGTGTCACTAGACAATATCTGTGTGCTACTACGGTGGATTTGTTCCACTGGTGGTGACTGTGTCACTGGACAATAGCTATGCGCTACTATAGTTGATGTGTTCCACTAGCGGTGACTGTGTCACTGAACAATAACTGTGTGCTACTATAGTGGTTGTATACCACTGGCAGTGATTGTGTATCACCAGACAATAGTTTTGTACTACTATGGATCAGTGCAGTCGTGTTCTATTGGATGACACTGTAGTAGCTGTGTGCTACTAGCTGATTGTCATAGAGACTACCAGATCACTTGGGAGCAGTTGTAGAGATTGTGACAGATGATTCGAGCTACCGATGGCATGGTAGTAGTTGTGTGCTACTAGTTGATGGCAGAGTAGTCAGTGGACTACTAGATGAAGACATCATGGAAAGATACCTCCCTAGCTCAAAGGGAGTGTTGATGTTTGGTAGCTGCGGGAGGGACTTTCCTCTAGACAACCTTTCTTAGAAGAGAAGAAGATTTCGGAAGTCCAGGAAGACCATTGAACAACAAAAGAATACCCCAGAAGAGAAGTCGGCTCACAAGGAAAAGAATAAAATGAAAAATAATATTCCTAGAGAAGAAGTCAACCTAGGCAGGTGACTTGAAGAATATAAATAAGGGAGACGTCTAGCTCATTTGACACACACACACTCACTCACTCATTGGAGAAGGACGCGCTAATCTGAGGCAAGGAGAAGACATCTACTGCAACATCTTGGAGATTGGTTATTCTTGGTGAAGGCTTTCTCTTGTGCGCTATCTCTCTGAGGAGGTGCACTCTGCTTGTATGGTGCTACTGCTGCAACTCGGAGCACTAGTTTGTGTGCTAGCATAGTGCTAGGGTTTCTTTTTTGTTTGTTTCTCTTGAGAGCTGGTGTATGGTTGGACTATTGTGGACGAAATCTATCTAAGAAAGGTTGATGGGTTTTTCCCCATTTGGGGTTTTCCTTGGATAAATCTCGTGTACTCTTGTCTATTGTTTATGCTGCTATTATTGTTCAGTCTATGATATAACTGTTAATGTGAAAGGAATAAAAGAACACTGGTAACACTACTGCTCTATAAGTAAAGAAAATCTAACACTTTCCACCTCACTTGTTCATTCATTCCATTCACATAAAAAAATTATCTTGGTCATGTATGATTTCTCAAAGGTCAAAAGGAAAGGTCAAATATAAAAGCCTGAAATAAACAAAGCCACTAAGGCTAAGAGGTGAAGAGCACAATTTAAAACCAATTATTAAGCTTGAGCAATACCCCTCGCTATGAGGCCAATGCCTCTGTCCCTGGTTTGTCTATGAATATCTAAATAAAAGGGACTTGTCATTTAAAGAGAAAGGCTTAAGGGGTAGTAAGAAACAACGCCGAGGATGGTAACTCAATGCTAAGCTCCCTCGAGAAGGCATTTATAAAGAAAAATCCTAGCTAAATAAAGCTAGATGAATAATTAAATGGATAATAAGACCTCTGCATGTCTAAGACTTTAAGGGTCATCACATGAACCCGTTTCCCTTCCCCTTTCATCATTATTAATCATTATTACTTGTCTTTCATCTAGATACTTAGGAAGTATGGGTGTCTTAGGATTTTATGCATGTATAAGGGTCTATGCTGTKCTCCTTGGTAAGACTTAGGAAAATACTAAATTAACCCCTTTGTTATGATGTGTTGAAGGATGTCACTAGGTGCTAACAATTAATGGATTGCTAAGAGGCTAGACCCATCACTTYGAGCGGGTATTATTCATTGGGATCAATGTACACTTCTTGGACCATTCCTTGGATGAAGTAAATGTTGGATCATTTGACTTGTCTTGGACCATTTATGTGGAAGTTGGCACTTTTATTGAGGGACACACCTCCCTTGGATTCTACTTGGTCCTTACATATGATTTTTATATTGTATTTGACCTTTTCTAAGAGGGTCATTGTACCTTGTGAGCATATTATTGGATTATTTTATTATTGCTTGTATCTTGCCCGAGGTTTTGCTGGGCAAATATTTTTGGAGCTCGTGATTTTGAGCTAACACATGGTTTTACATTGTAATTGAGGAGGCTTCTCACCTATAAAAGGAGAAGTCCTCCTCCATTTGAAATCATTGGAGATTAATGAAAGGCTGAGCTACTGAGATCTATGGTGCATTTATTTCTCTTCATGTGATGTTTTCTAGCATTTTCAAGCGTTAGAATAACTTTTTTTAAGATTCCTTGGAAGAACATGGCTACTACAAGGCGAAATAAGTGCTTTAATGCTCCACTTGGAAGGGTTTAAAGTAAGATCTCTCACCATCCCTTTGATTGTTAAAGTTTCTTGCTAATGCATATTAAGATATGTCGTCATAATGGCTCTTCTCTTCTGTGTAGCTCATCTTTAAGTTCACCTTGTCTAGCACCGGGAAAGAATTCTCACAGATCAATCCTCCCTGTCAGCCTTGAAGAATTCCTTCAAACCCTAGGTGGTACTTGAGGGGTAATCCTCCGAGTACCCTTCAACACTATTCTTCATAAACCCTAGAATTGATACTTAGGTGAAGTGGTGACCCCATTGGTCCTCTAAGGCATTGGTCTTCTTGTTGTCTTCAACCACTTAAACTCTAAAAAATAATCAAATCAATTTTTCTTTTGTTTTTATTGAGCCTTGTTGCATATCCTAATACACTTTACGAGCTGGCGGATTTCATTATTCTGCCACTTTGACCAGTTGGTTCCAGGTTTTTGGAATGGTTTTGTTATTACTTATCATTGTTTTCCAACCCTAGGGTGGTTAGCATATGCTGTATTTGCAGGTTCGATCTACCACATTGCTGCCCAAATAGGTAACCTTCTCAGGGCGTCAAAACTGCTGTCCCGGGCCTG
>JZKD02S1786886.1:10701-21836 GCA_000966675.3 Picea glauca
TAATCAATCTAATACTTTGACTTTAATTTTGACCAATGGTTAGTATGATGACTTCAACAGATCAAAATGCAACCTGGATATTCATAAGATTACAATAATGCCATAACAAGTAGAGTCATATCAAAGTAATTAACCTGGGGTGCATAGTTCCTCTGAATGTGTTGGATTTGAGATCCCTCTGGATCTACGATTGTTGTTTAGAGAAAATATCCTTTCTTCTGCAAATACCCTTTAAAATAATGATATAGCTTAAACATATGTAAGTACATACCTCTGGCAGTATCGGTAGGTAGTGGCACCATCTGACAACAACGACAAGTAATAACAAACCTTTAAAACTTCAAAGGTGCTTCAATTTGTAATTTAAAGGTAGCTGGAGATTTGCTAGGGTAAGGTGCTCTAGGACAATAAAAAATTAGTCCCAACACTTCACAAAAACTTTTACTGCAATTGGCATGAAGGAACTGGTACGAAGGAACTGACACTGAAACTGCAACTACAATTGCAACTGGTACTGCAACTGCAACTGCAACTTAGGGTTTTATGAGGAAACCCTATTTTCTCAAACTTCAATTTTCAGAATTCTGATTCAGGGACTAGATGCGCCCTCCTAGGGCAAGTTCTTAGGTGTGGTTACTTTCTCCACTGTCCTCCTCAAACAAGGAAAACATCACACTTAGGGTTTATGCAGAAACCCTAATTTTGTAGTAGCTGCAATACTGAAAACTAGATTTTGGAGGCGGTGCACTGAGGCTAGTCACTTCTTATAAATTGTGAGTTGGTCTCTTTCAGGCTTGCTCTGAAACCATGTTGATGTTTTACTTATACAACTAGAAATTACGGTTCTTCTTTATTATTACAATCATTTAGCACATTAGCTATATAAATAAGATCACTGAAAGAGAGAGAATCACAGAAACAATAGAGACACAGATTATCCTGGGAAACCCTCATGGGGGGAGAAAACCGAACAAAAACTTCCTCAATATAGATAGACCAAAGACCGAATACAAGATCCTCCTCTACTCCTTCATTAGGAAGAGTAGTGCACCACTTCATCAAGAAATACCAAGAGATAGACCAAAACCCTCCTTGATGTCACCCCCAGTTGCAACAGTTTCTCCTTCAAGACTTGCACACTGCAGAGCTAGTTGGTGAGTGTGTCCAAATGAGGCACTGGCCTCTCTTATAAATAGTGGTCTAGCCAGCCTATAATTAGGTCTGGGGCGACCTGTCACTTTACCCTCTTAATTTACATTTCGCTGTCAAGGCACAAAAGGGCCGACTTTTCCAAAGGCACAATAGGGCCTAATTAATAAATATAATATAATAATATTATTCAACATTCCCTCTTAGGTAGAATATTCTTCGAAGTCACAATACTTCGACATAATGGTCTAATTTCACGTAATTCTCAGCACAAGAGATTCCCTCATAAATTTGTCATAGATACAAGTTTGTGCAGATCTGATATATGAAACATTGTTACGGGCATCTTTGAATATAATATATTGTTGCAAGTGTTACAGTTTTATTGGTTATCTGCTCACAGAGTTGAATAATAGATGAATAAATACATGACGTGCATATGATGCTCATACTTTGTGCATATTTTACATTTCTACATTAATATCATGCCAAACACATTTTGCTGCTCCTTTGAATGATGATAAATGGTTGTATGAGCACAAGTTTGACATCTCATTGAACATGTGCACTTTGAATCCAGTACTTTCATTTGCTGTCCTATTGAATGGTCATAAATTGCTGTTGTAATTTCATGCTTAAAGGTGATTCATGAATATTCATTAAATGCTTCTTTAATTGCACATGCAATGTAGCTGGTGCATTGATATGATCTTTTAATTACAAGCAATCTTGAGTGTATTGTTGGCTTCTAGTGTTCATCTTGAGCCTTTCTTATTGAGAAGTCAACCTAAGTCAAATTAGTTCTCGTCCTCACCTGTCCTAATTGCAACAATAGGATTGAGTTTGACCCTGTAGGAAAACCCTCCTTAGGTTAGAAACCCTAGCCTAGAAGAGCAGAAGCAAGGCCGCTGAGGTGACAGTGGGTGGCTTGCTTGTTCAGTTTCCCAAGCTCTCCCTCACAGGGTGGGACTTTCCCTGAGCGTGAGTTTGAGTAGCAACATGAGGCTCAAAAAGGTCTCGATGAGTACTTTGATGATGTCAATTGACAAATTTGGTATGAGGCTGCGTAATGCTGATTCAATTGCCTTGAAACTCTACCATGCAAGTTGCATAAGGCACACCTTCAAAATTGGCTTTGAGACCTGTGACAGCTCTAAGTGAGTCATTTGATGTCGGAATGAGGCAAATGAGGTGTTGTTGGAAGGTCTTGAGGTAAGCTACAACATGGAAACTTTCTGATTTATTGCCCATCAACAACACTTTTTAAACCTGGAAACTTTGCCACCAAATTGCTTCCTTAAAACTAATATCGAATATGTGAAAGTTCATTCTCAACAATATCGGTTGAAACCATGCATATGATATACTGTTGGAAAGGTCACAGACAACCCTACATCATCACCCAACCTGATTTTCTCTTTGGGTCAGAATCAAAACAAAATTTGATTAGGAAGTCATAAATAATAAATTTAGCCACTTGGCAGATGTGCAATTTGTGTCCTTCATAGGCTAGGTATACAAATTCGGAATTGGGCAAATGAGGACTTGTTGGAAAGCTCATTTTGAGCACTACAGGGTACAACCACTGAAGCTTGCATGGAACTTGCCTAGTGACCAGTGAAAGGGATCGACATTGAAAGTTTTGCAAACTGTGCCTACATCTGATGGAATCTAAACTGGTCAGCCTTGACCCATAGATTGTTGACATGGGATGGTTTCAAAATTCAGAAATAAGCTTGGGATGGCCTCCCCAAAGGCCAATAGATAGTGTGTCTGAAACAAGCCGAACAAGGCTAAATTGATCCTGATTGCTTGCCAACAAGACACTATTGGGCAATCTGTCCTTAATGGCTGGCATGAATATATCTTGAAGGTGATAGTAGGCTAGAGAATACTGTCAGTTTGAAAATCCACTTGCCCAATAACACAAACTCGGTGAGCGAGTCCTGATCAATTTGAAACCCAAACACTGAAACCAACTTTCACTAAGACTAGGTGAACTAATACTGATGACTGATACTTTTCTGGTGTCTGATAAATCTCTATGTCCCTGAAATAACCATTGAATCTGACTTTCTGACACTCTTTAATTGGGTAAGAGCCATATTGACAATGATTCCTACCACCTTCTTTGACTGGAAATGGAGTTTGAAATGTTGCTTAGAGCAACCTTCCTATTGACTTGGGAAGATAAGCAATGTAAAATAACGTATTGAGCCCAAAGCATATTTTTGGGTCAACATGGGGTATCATCAACATCCAATTCCCAGAGCCTTGGCCATTGACTTGGATATCATTCACAACCATCTTATAGTTTTTCACTTTCCTTTGTTCTTTTCACCCCTCGACATTGAAAGGGTTTTAGAGAATCAAAAGGATGATTAAGCACCCTAATTTATCTTTGTTTGCTCCAAAATTTCTTCCATGGCATAATAGTTAACATATCTGACTGTAATTCCCTAAAATCACTTAGCTCTGGTACTCAAACTTGCTTGGGAAAATCATCTAACAGAATTGAACGATTAGCAGGCTTTTTGTGTAATGAGGCTAGTAGTATCCCCCTATTATTTCCAGTATAGCTCTACCATTCTTTTATTTTCTTGCACTATGCTGTTAATTATGATTGCATTATGTGCAATGGGAGACTGTTTATTGCATGCCAATCCAGAATTAAATTGAATATTCTTTCTTTCTATGAACTGCATAATTTTCAATAGCAAACCATTATCAAAATTTAGACATCATCCATATTGTGTTGTTTTGGATTCCCAAAATCACTGGCTGGATGAAGAGTGCTTTATTTGCATTGCTTTTCACTATAAGCTCTTCTATGCTCACCAAATTAAGCTCTTGATTTATGGTGGCTAAACTGGGCAGTGGTCCACCCCTACTTTCAAATTTGTCTAGTGGTACTGGCATGTGCAGTCCTCGCATAATAAATTCTTAGTTTACAAAGTTTCATGGGGAATGCAAATGGATTTGGCTAGCGAACTCTCACATAGTAATTGGACTGAAATGTTGGTTATTTTGCTAATATCCAACATGTGCTTGTGTTGGTTATTTTGCTTGAAAGTTGTTTCTTAAATTGTTTGTGCTCGGCATACTTAGGATTTTTTAGCTGAAAATAATCCTATAAAACAGGAAGATGAATTTGAGGTTGACGGGACAAGTAAATAAGAACTCAGAAGTCTAATCATATAATGTATAACAATAATAAAAACATGTATTCTACTAACATTATTGATGGATGCATAGCTTCTATAAACATTATGGTGATCGGATTCATCTATGCATATGACTGATGGCTTCCTGGTAAATCTAGTTTTAGATGGAGGTTGAATATATAGTTTGGCTATGTATGAGGTTGAGTTAAAGATATGAATTTCATGGATTTTGTATGTCCTATTGAAATTGCAAATTACAGTTTTTTCTCCCTATGAGATATCTTTTAGACAGCTTTTCTATTGCACTTTTTTAATAAATCAGTAAAATTGACTCTGGTGTCAAAGGATAACAGAGTATAACATTGGATTTCATATGTCCTATTGAAATTGCAAATTACAGTTTTTTCTCCCTTTGAAATATCTTTTAGACAGCTTTTTATTTCCTCAACAATTTTTTAATAAATCGGTAATATTGGCTCTGGTGTATAAAGTCTACATTGAATAGTTGCACAAAGTAATGATGTTTATCATGTAATATTGCTTCGTTCCCTTGTGCACTACTTTGATTACAGCCTTATATTTGGTGTAACAGAATGCAGACATTGATGGCTTTGGCGACTTTGGTGTAGATTTATATGCTGATTCTGAACCGTGCCTTCCTGAAACATGCATGGATGAAAGTGACATGGTGGGAATGGTCAACAAAGAAGATTTGGACCAGGACATGAAAAGGTTGAATTCCTATTTGTTAGATATTTAGATGTATTCTATAGTGAAATGGAAGAGAAAACCAAGCTAGGCTCTGTCTATAGAAATTTCCCCTGATTGTTACTAAACTGTTTTGTCATCTTCAGAGGCAGTTGATGGGAAAGAGCTTGGTTTAGACTTTTCAGTACAGCTTAGCATCAAAATGGATAATTGCCTTTCACATATAGTTCTTGTTGATTTCAGGCTTAGTTTGCAAATTCTTTCATGAGGTTCTTTTTTGTGCTTATTAGTGCTTTGTAAAGTGGTATTCTTGAGCCGTTAACTCAATTTTAATTTAAATACTAATGTCCGCTAGTGGCTAAAGATGGTGAATGAACTGCAAAAGTACAAAAGTACCAGACTGTGGGAGTGTCAAAAACATCTTCAGCAAAGAGTAATAGTGGGAAGTGTACAAAAGAAGCAATCGAGCAGATTGTACAAGGAATATAATGAAGCACCAAAAAACTTGAAAATGGTTATGAAGTAGTGAGGATGAGATGGAAGGAACCAAGGAAAAATCCTAGAATAGTCACAACCAATGAATATGTGCTGAGTAAAATGTCAACTAGTAGCTTTCCTAACATCCAAGCCTGGGATAAAAGTTGGTGATGAGATTTGTTTAGTCAATTGGATAGGGTCTTTGAGGTTTACACTACCTAATCAGTTGTATAGTGGTTACTTGTTCACAAGGCCTACTGTGGCATGAACCGTCCGACAGCTGAAAGGGGGACATGATGAGTTTAAAGCTGGTGATATAGGAGGATCTATCATTGGGGATTTTCTGCCAACCATGTAACATCTCGCACAGGATTAGTGGAAGTCATCTTTGTGTTTGAATATTAACACTCCCATACTAGGAGTCAAGTTTGCAATGCAGTCCGAACCTTTCCCCTTTCTGCTGAAGATAAGAGAGTGGCACTATAATCTTCAAAAATTCCTCTGTAAACCTCTTTTATATTCAACTAGCCCAAGACACTTCTAACTTTTCCTTCATTCTTAGTTGGGGGCCAAATGGCCTAGGCTTCAATATTCTTAAATCAACCTATTACCTCTTGAAATCTCACTTATATGTGTAAAAATTCCAAGCACAAAGTGAAAACCCAAGGGCAACTTAGAGGGGTTACCAACTGTCACCTCAATAACTCCCTCTTCCAGTTTAGGTTGGCTCTTCTCCAACACAAGGGGGGTTATTCCTAAGAAGGATTGCTAAGGCTATGACAAAGAGGCTCAAGGTGATGTGAAGGGATAGCTTAGCAGAATGTTGTATTTGTAGCAGAGAAAATAAATGGGGTGATGGAAAGATCAAGAGATTAGTGCCTATACAAACTAGGGAAAATGGAGTGAAGAAGCCAATCCAAGAGGGCAAGTTTATGAATGGTTAGGACAACAAGTGTTAAAATTTTAAACCCAGCATACAGATTTTAATGCCAATAGTTTTATAACCCATATTTTAATCTTTTATGTAGAAATCTAAATCTGAACTATGCACTGAAAATACAGCTGAGTTTAATCACTAATTTGCACAGCAGAAACTGAACATGAAACCAAGCACATAAAACTCACAATAGAAAATTTACTCTGGAAACCCCAGTGTGGGGAAAACAAGCTGAGAGGGGATTTTATTATGGCTTCAGAGGAAATTACAGCAGCAGAAATACACTAAGGAACACCGACCTCATTCCCGTAATATGGCGAGATGATCCACTGTCAACGAACCATGCCCCACTGCCCTCCAACTCAGCCAATTTGCTGCTGCTCGAAAGAGAGGCAACCAAAGAAAATTCCTCGAATTTCTCTGCAAACTCATTTATCTTAGTAGATGTTGTTGCTGCTACCTGTGCCTTGTTGTTGTTGTTGTTGTTGGGACACTGGCTAACATAGTGGCCAATTTTGTGATATGCAAAGCATTTCACTGCTCTTCTTTGCACGAAGAGCCACATTCTCCTCCTCTTCACTCTTTGGTTGGATAACCCGAGTGACATCAACTCTCGACTCCTCTTGGGTGAAGTCATCCCATAACCTCTCCCAATCAAGGAGTTTCTCCTGAGCCTCCACTCCACGGACAAATACTTTCCATTGCTTGGTGAAGCCATTCAAGGTTGTCCTCACCAACTTAGTCTCGTCCATGACCTCTCCCACATCTGCCAGTTGATCTCTGATCTGAGTGGACGTTGTGAGGTAAGTAATCACTAACTCTCCCTTGGCCATCTTTGTGCTTCTCAGCTTCTCTCTGAGCAACATCTTTCTGCTCTGGTTATTAGTCTGGTACAATTTCATCAGGGCCTTCCACATGTCCTTGGATGCCTTCTTACCAAACAAATGAGGAATAATGTGATCTTTGACTCCATCCACAATTATCCTTCTGGCCTTGACATCTTTCTTGTTATGAGCTGCTAGCTGTACTGGATCAGCCGGGGCTACTACTTTCTCTTCAACAATTTTCAAGAGCCCTTGTTCCTCCAATATCAGAGCCATACGCTCCCTCCTATTGAATTTTCGTCTTAAGCAGTTAATTAGATTAATGTTCTTTTACATTTAAACCATTAGGACAATAACTGCATATAAAGGATCACTGAAAGAATAACATCCACAACATACACAAGATTTACCCTAGGAAAACCTTTAGGGGAAAAACCCAACAAACTTCCTCAATATAGATTCAACAACCAAGAACAATTCCTCTCTCCAAGAGAGAGCTAACAAAGTAGAAGATCCTTCTCAAACCCTTGACTAGGGAAGATTAGCGCACTACATAACCAAGATATACCCGAGAGATAGACTAAGATCCTCCACAAAGTCACCTTCTAGCTGCAGTAGCGTCTCCCTCTGAGACTTGCACACTTCTCTTCTTGACTTCATAGCTTGTGTGTATGTATGTTCAAATTAAGTCTGGGCCGACCTGTCACTTTATCCTTTTATTTTACATTTTAATTGTCAAGGCACGATAGGGCCGACTTTTACAAAGGCACAATAGGGCCGACTTTTACAAAGGCACAATAGAGTCGTCTTAATATATATAATATAATAATATTCTTTAGGGTTTTGTTTTGGTCAAATACAATAAGAATATCTTCCGAAGCTACTCAAACTTCAACACTCCCTCTTAGCAAGGAAGGTATTCTTCTCGTCATGATCATTATCATTGCTTCTGCGCTTCTGTACACCTGGTCATTGTCTTGTTGTCAATCACGGATCTATATATCATAGGAAGTTCTGCACTTTCATTGGAGTAGCGTACCATCCTGCGTTGGAGTAGTATACCAACTTGCGTTGGGGTTAACATACCAGCGTGCGTTGAGTAGCATACCAACTTGCGCTGGGGTAGCATACTAGCCTGCGTTGGAGTAGCATACCAACCTGTGCTGGGTTAGCATACCAGCCTGTGTTGGAGTAGCATACCAACCTGCGTTGGGGTAGCATACCAGCCTGCGTTGGAGTAGCATACCAACCTGTGCTGGGGTAGCATACCAGCCTGCGTTGGAGTAGCATACCAACCTGTGCTAGGGTAATATACCAGCCTGCATTGGAGTAGCATACCAACCTGTGTTGGGGTAGCATACCAACATGTGTTGGAGTAGCATACTAACCTGCACTGGGGTAGCATACCAGCTTATGTTGGAGTAGCATACCAACCTGCGTTGGGGTAGCATACTAGCTTGCGTTGGAGTAGCATACCAACCTGCGCTGGGGTAACTCCCACTACTGGGGACCACATCAGTTCCCGCTATTGGGGAACACATCACCTCCCGCTACTGGGGAACTCATCACTCCCTCTCACGAGGGAGAATCCTTCTAGACCACACCAAGCTTGTCTTTGAAGTACTCGAACTTCACTCTCGATAGAGGTTTAGTCAACACATCAGCTATCAGCTCGTCATAGGAACATACTGGAGCTTCACTACTCCCTTCTGTACCATCTCTTGGATATAATGGTACTTGATCTCGATATGCTTGGATTTGTCATGACACACTGGGTTCTCTGACAACTTTATGCAACTCTGGTTGTCACAAAAGATACAGGTCTCCTCCAACTCGAGATCAAACAATCCTGCAATCAACTTTCGAAGCCACACTGCCACAAGCTGACCATGTTGCCACATACTCTTCTGCGGAGCTAAGTGCCACACAAGTCTGCTACCTACTGAGCCGTGAGATCACAACTAATCCCAAACTGAAGCAACATCCAGATGTACTTTTCCGGTCTGTGATACCGCCTGCCCAATCTGAATCTGTGTAGCCCTGTAGTCTTATCTCACAATCCGAGATATATTTGAGTCCATAATCAACTGTACCGTTTTAGGTACCTCATCACATGTTTTGCCGCAATCAGGTGAACATGTCTAGGCTTAACCATGTACTAACTCAATATGTTCACCGCAAAACATATATTTGGTCTCGTGTTTGTCAAGTACATCAACGAACCAATCATCTGCCAGTATATGGTGGCATCCACTGTCTCAAAACAACTTCAAGTTAGCTACCATCGGTGTAGATATGGCCTTACAATCCAACATCCCAAACCTCTTCAGGATCTCCATTGCATATTTTCCTTGGTTAAGGAAAGTCCCATTTTGTCTCTGCCATATCTCCAGACCTAAGAAGTAATGCAACATGCCTAGGTCTTTCATCTCGAAGTTTGCAATAAGTTTCCTCTTACTATCAACAATGAGCTTCTCGTCCCCTGTTAGAAACAAGTCATCCCCATACAATAATAGTAACACTGGTCTACCATTCACAACCTTGAAGTGCAGGTTGTAATCTGCTTTACTCTTGTTAAATCCCCAGCTCATCTAGCATATCATGCCCTGGGTGTCTGCTTAGGCCCATACAAATATTTCTTCAATTTGCAGACATGAGACTCTTTCTCATGTATATTGTGGCTACTCTATGTATACCTCTCCTGATTACTGGAGCAAGTCTCTTGTCATAGTTTTCTCCCTCTTGCTGGGAGAATCCTCTGGACACAAATCAGTCTTTTTTGTACATCTCTATGAATGGTCATGGGGAGGCTCCTCCTCCTTACTGGATCATGAGGGATGACTCCCTTTGAACTCTAGCTCCTTTTGAGCTGGTACTTGGTGGGCCCCCCTGCCTCACCACTGGTGGAGCCATTTGCTCCTCATGATCAGTCTCCATATGAGATGTTCTGTTTCTTGTAAAAATAACTTCTTCTTCTTCTTCTTCGGTACATGGATGTATATGGTCATGTATACAACTTGGATAGTCTGCTCCATGTCTCAAACTAGAGACCATCTAATATGTTTCCTCCTGCAACCGTCACTATAGATTCCCTCATAGTTATCACCCGTGACCTACCCGGAACAAGAACAACAAGAGGAAAAACAATAGACAAGAATAATACTTTTTATAAGAAATAGAAAAAAACAATCGTCACAGTAGCTCCTTCAGAGCTATCACTTGTGTCATGCTTGAAACAAGAGTCAATATGAAAATGAGAACAACACTCTTCTAGTGTTGTGATCAATCATTCCTCCATGGTAACCTGGAGACAAAATAAGAAGTATCTTCTAGAGGAGATTTTAGTTATATCTAGTAAGCAGTTACAATAAGCATTTATATCAATAGTGCTCACATCCTATTGAGTATTCATTATATCTAATAGTAATAAAACTTTTCAGAGATTGTTGTCACAACTATTTACTTGATATGTGTAAATTTGAGACTTATCAATTTAATCAATCAAGCTTGAAACCTGGAGTCTTGTCTTCAAGAATGAGTGTTGCTGCTTTTCTTCCGAGTCTCCTTCACACAAGATGACAAGTATTTTCTTTGACATGTCCCTTGTACTAAGATAATATGCTTTCTTGACAGAAATCTGAGTTAGAGAATATAATGCAAATAAAATCTAAAATCTCAACCTTAATCAATCTAATACTTTGACTAAAGCTAGTTTCTAACTTTAATTTTGGCCATAGATTAGTATGATAATCATCACTTCAAAATGCAACCTAGATGTTCATAAGATCACAATAATTCCATAACAAATAGAGGCATATCAAAACAATTAAACATGGGGTGCATTGTTCCTCTGAATGTGTTGGATCTGAGATCCTT
>JZKD02S1786886.1:40430-50633 GCA_000966675.3 Picea glauca
GAGTCTTATCTACCAAGGTACAAGACCAAGGATCAACCCATGCTTTAGGCATGGGTACCCTAGAACACATCCAGGGGCCCTAGACATATCTAGGGACTTATATTGCTTGGTGCTAGACCAAGAACCCCAGTCATCTACTGGGGCCCCCCACAAGGGTCTTTTGCCATGGCTCCAACTGCTTGGTCCCAGACCAAGAACCCCAGGAGTGTACTGGGGGCCCTAGTCCACAACTAGGGTCTTATGCCATCCTCCAGGCAGAACGGCTCTTGCAGCTGCATTAAATTCAATATGCTTCTCCCTAGAATTTGAGTTCCATTTGCTTGGAGTGAAGCATACATCTAGCCATCTCCATAATAGCTCTATTCTTCCATTCATCTACTCCATTCTACTGCGGACTATAGGAAATAATGCTTTGCCAAGAGATGCCGTGAGAAATGAGAAATGTTTTGAAATCATTTTTGGTATATTCTCCTCCACCATCAACCTTGATGCACTTAATCCTTTTCTTTCTTTGAGGTTCCACTAATGTTTTGAATTCTTTGAATTTCCCAAAAGTTTCATCCTTGGATTTGTTGATGTTTGGTAGCTGCGGGAGGAACTTTCCTCTAGAAACCTTTCTTAGAAGAGAAGTAGATTCTGGAAGTCCAGGAAGACCATTGAACAACAAAAGAATACCCTAGAAGAGAAGTCGGCTCACAAAGAAAAGAATAAAGTGAAAAATAAGATTCTTAGAGAAGAAGTTGGTGTTGAGTTTTAGTGTACCTTGGGACTATGTACCTTGTACTTTATGTCTAATTCAATTTTGATTTCACTTAAGTCAAAAAGTTGAATTTTTGTCACTTAAGGCAAAAGTGACTAATTATTCACTAAGTGGGTGAGTGAGGGGACATAAAGCGAACTTAGGGAACTTAACCCAAAGTGGGTTTGTAAGTGAGATTATTGTGGGATGATCTCAACCTTTGATTAGAGATGGGATGGAGAGATCTTAGCCATCCATCTCTTAGGTTTCCTTATGGAGGTTCAAGAGGGGCACATAGGGCCTTTGGAGGCTCATTCATTCTTTTGTTCACTTGGAGAGCTAGAGAGCAATGGAGATGGGAATGGAAGCTATGGATGAGGGAAGCAAGGGCGCCTCCTTCCATGGAGGGCTTTAGGAGGCTTAGACTCTGATTATTTAGTGGTGTTCATACTTGCTTGGAGGAGGGCGCACTATAGGAGGAGAGCGCACACCTAGTGGGGATGATCTAGCCTTGGCCGATTGCAGATTGGTTTGTTTCGTTGGAGAGGTAGCACACAATAGCTACTTTGTGTGCAAGGATTTCTTCTTCAAGGCAACAAGGAGCAAGGGCGCAAGGTTTGAGTGAGATAGAGCAACAAGTGAAGAGGGCGCACCATGCTTGGGCACATTCATCTTCTTGGACCTTCATAGCATCTTGAGAGGAGCTGCCATTGTATCAGGTTCATTTCTATTAGTGTACTTGTTGTATCTCATACTTCTTACATTACTTATACAGATTTACATTCCAAACTGGTTTTCCCTGGGGAGTTTTTATCCAGGGTCGTGTTGACCAAAAACACTTGTGTCCTATTTTCATGCATGTTAGAGTTTAGATCAGCATTATATAGTTAAAAAGATCTAGAGGTGTGTCATATTTATTAAGGTATGCATGTGCTAACTGTTGAGCTACTAAAACTACATGCAAGGGCACCTTAAATGCACATATAGCCATAACAATGAAGCAGAAAAGTTCCTGAACTGTTTGCTGTCCTAAAACAGCAGCAAAGAGCAGTTTGACAGTTGAAACTTAGAGCCAATCTCAGGTCAAAGACAGACCTAGTTGGAAGTCTCATAGGACCTCAGATTTTCTTCAGCCAGCCCAGGCAGGTGACTTGAAGAATATAAATAAGGGAGATGTCTAGCTCATTTGACACACTCACTCACTCATTGGAGAAGGGTGCGCCCATCTGAGGCAAGGAGAAGACATCTACTGTGACATCTTGGAGATTGGTTATTCTTGGTGAAGGCTTTCTCTTGTGCACTATCTCTCTGAGGAGGTGCGCTCTACTTGTATGGTGCTGCTGCTGGGAGCACAAGCTTGTGTGCTAGCCTAGTACTAGGGTTTCTTTCTTGTCTGTTGCTCTTGAGAGCTGGTGTATGGTTGGACTATTGTGGACGAAATCTATCTAAGAAAGGTTGCTATGACTTGTATGTCACAAAGACCCAAAGTTTGTATGTCCCAAATGTTGATGCCATAATATGTTGGTGTTGTCAGCATTGGCTACCAAAGCAACAAATCTTTTCCGTTTCAAGGGAGGAGTCTTCTGCAGCTTGTACATATTCACAATATCCAAAGGAAACTACATTAAAACCATCATTCATGTGCTTTCTTTCAAAGTTCCAATAATTTTTTGGAATCCTGGTTTGGAATCTTTAAAACATAATTTTTTTCATTAAAATTTAAATATTTTATGTATTTTTTAGTAAACTGAGTCATTGAAATCAGATCGGTCCAAGTCCGAGTTCACCCGAGTCCAGATCGGTCCAAGTCAATCCGAGTCCGAGTTGACCCTTTGACCTATTCCGAGTCCAGGTCCGAGTTCTAAAACATTGCTTTCAACAACCTACATGAAGGTCTCTAAAGAGATGGTAGAAAGTCAAGCTCTAAATGCAACCAATTTTCCCTTGAATGTAAAATCTGTCTTTTATACCTTGGTTGTGAAATTAAAAGATATGAAGTTTTTGTTTCTTGAGTTCTGCCCTGGAAAGCTGGATGTTTTGGAATGTTAAGCTAGAAAATGGGTGCATTTGTGGCAGGAATGCATTTCTCTTCTATTGCTGAATCAACTATGTGCATATACACTTATTTACATGTTTTCCAGCTGGGTTAGGCTGTTGTGTGTTGAGCGCTTAAGTGGCTTGGCCCTTTTTTATGTAAATTAACTTGGGAATGTTGCTTGTGGAAAATCTATGTGTCCCCAAGTATAGGAAACAAGAAGTGGGGAACAGAAAGAAATGGGTACAGCAAGTGTTGAAAAGTATTGGAAAGTTTGGGGTAGTCTATGTAGGAATCCATTCAAAATGGGAAAACACTATAAATGGCTTCCAGAAGTGGTAACAAAAATTTTCAAGCAAAATCTGCTAAAAAACCCTACTACAGTGCTCTTCCTTTTGTTGGTCTACTACTCTATTTTAAAAAATCAGAACTTAGAATCAACTTTCAAGGATATCACTTCTCATAGCCGGAACTGGAATTGGAACTGGCCAAGGGTCAGACTGGGAACCAGCCAGTTAACTGGGTTAAAAACTGGCCGAACTGGTTTTTTAGGTTAAGTGTCACACCAGTGGGTCCAGCGGGATGAGGATCGGTCCAGATTGGAGCTGGCCTACCAGTCTGATTTAGGAGCCTGTTCAGGGACTGCAGGGGGTTAACCTGTAGGCTGTCTTGTCTCGCCTGTTTTGATAACTGATTAGAATATGTTTGTTTTCTACTTGAAATGGCTTTCATTTTACATATTAAGGTTAGTGGGCACTTTCAGGGGTTAGTTTAGGGACATTTTTATCAATTTTCAGCATTTTTGAAAGCTGAAAATTTCTGGACACTGTTTGCAGTTTCTGAAAGCGTTTCAGGAAACTGCCAGAAATGTTTCTGGAAACCACCGGAAACCGCTGAACAGTTGAAACTTGAAACCACTGGAAATCACTGAACAGTTTCCAAAATAGCTTCCAGTGACTGGAAATGTTTTGGAAACTGGGAACAGATTTCTAGCCTGCAGGAAACGGTTTCTAGGATTTACTGTGGGAAACTAAAGAGCTTATCTAAAACTTCGTTTCATCTATACAAAATAGCCATTGAGCTGGCTGGATTTTCCGTTCAAATCATACCGAGAACACCTCAGGAAATCAGGACCATAATCCCAATTGTCTAGCTGCATTGTGGCCTGCTGTTCTGGTACATAGATAAGACATACGTTTCGTTAGTTAACATCATAGTAGCCAGCACATTATATTTTTGAAGAATTCTCATTGTCTCTCTGAAGGACACATATGGCTCATTTTATTTATCCAATAACTGTTCTTGATTCATTGCCTAAGTATCATTCAATTATTAGATTCTTTTCTGATCATTTGTGGTTGCATCTTCAGGGAAAAAAAGGAAGAAGGCTTTTCCCCTATCTGCTACAGGTTTGATATTTATGGTGCTAAATTTGCCTTTTTGCAGTATTGCTTTAGCTTGATACTTCTTTTGTGTATGATTAACTTGTAATTGTAAAGAATCATATTCAGCAGAGTTCACATTTGTTTTAAGCAGAAGATCAACCAGAGTGAAAACATAAAAACTCGTTGATTTGTATGTCTGATTTATTGTAGATGGAGTTGCGAATTTCATGGCTTCTGGAAAACTAAAGAAGGTGAGCTGTCCAAGTCAGATCTTACTTCTTTAGTGAGACATGGTGTATTTTTATCTTTTCTAGTTTGTGTTTCTTCCAATTTTGATTGATTTGATTGGTATCATTTGCAAGACAGGGTGGTCGCTGTTGCTATGCCTGTGGTTCTCCAGACCATCTGGCAAGGGACTGTCCAGATAATTCTGGTACTTATCTTCAGCATGGTATGTTTCATGCAGGTAAGAAACCTTTCTGCTTGATCCTTGTTTAAAACTAAAGTTACCTGTTCGTCAAACCAGTATTATTAAAATCTAGATGTACTTCTGTTAGGTTCTGGATACTTTGTCTTTGGTTTTGCAGGAGTGAATAAGGTATTATGAAATGTATATTTGAATTTGAGTGCTTCTGTCGCATTTTTTTTCCTCAGAAACTTCACATCATTTGCCATCTCCTTGCATTTGCTTCAGGTGGACCAATGTATCCTGGAAATATTCCTGCATATGGTCCAAATGCATACTGGCATGGAACATCAATGCCCCATGTCAGGCCCTTTCCTAATATGTATGGTCCAACTCCTCCACCTTTGCCATTTGAGACTCCAATGATGCCAGTTGCACCATATGCCATTCCTCCATATATGCCATCAATATATTCAGGTGTGCCTATTCACTGGTAGGTTTCTTTTGTAAACTTGATCCTTTTTCCATTTCACCATTTTCACTGTTCACCCTTGTATTTAGTACGGGTTGCCTTTTCCTAATTCATCTAACCAGAAACCATATCTTTGTAAATTTCAATAATTTATTTCTTCTTCCTATTACATCTTTGGACTTGATGTAGTGGCTTCATGAGAATGGGAAGTGTCGGACCTTCTCTTGTTACTCCATCTGAAAGGCCTTTAAGCCGAGAAGAATTTATGCAACTTCAGGATCATGAAAGGCGGCGCAGACTTATGCAAGAACAGCAGGATAGGTACCTGATGTTCCTCATCATCACATTTGTTCTTTTAAGCTGCTAGTTCCTCATCAACATTGCGAATTTTAGATGACCTGAAATATTGAGCTTGGATTATTTGTCAATTTCAGGAGCTTTTTCCCCTCTTTTTTTAATCTCTGTATCCTTCAGTTGGCTGAATGTGCACATATGTCTTACGCATGTGCAATATAGTTTTTATATTGAGGTCTGATATTTTCCCTGAACTTGTAGGGAACAAATTCAAGAGAAGGCTAATTCAATGGAAGGTGACTCCAGAGTCCATTGTTTAGAATCTCAGAAGCATTGGTATGATCAGCGGAAGCTCTCTGAGGATGAGCATCATTATCCTTATAGCACACATGAGCTTGATCGGGATTCTGTTAGAAATTATTCAGATGAAAGTTATTATCAAAAAAACAGAAGTGGGAAGCCTATGCGAAAGCATTCTCAGGAGAAATATATTGACAGTATTGCATGCCATAGACAGGATTCCATTTCAGATGACAGTGATTATCAGAAGGGCAGGAGTGTGAGACATACACAAAAGTATCCTTGGGAAAAATATGTTGATAGCAATGCATGTCAAGGGCAAGATACTGTTTCAAACGAGAGTGATTGTCAGAAGAGAAAAAAACGGCTACATGGAAGATGTTCTCAAGAAAAATATGCTGATAGCTATGCATGTCGAAGGCAAGAATCTATGTGTGAGGATGAAGATGATTTGTCATATGATAGAAGGGGTAATAGTCTGCATTCGGAAAGGTGGCATCGATACTCAAAGTCCCCGAAGTACAGTGGCAGAAGCCGTAGTAGGTATTACCTTGAAGATAGTATAGAAAGATCTACCTCTGAGCTAGAGGAAGATGAACCTTGGAAAACTTGTCACACTGTGCATGGAGAATTAGGATATTTAAAGTCTAGCAAACAGAATGGTTCAAAGAAGTCCAGTGACAGAAAGAATATTTACAGGAAATCTGGAAGCCCGTGTAATAGTCACCTAAGTCGTCATAGAAGCAAAATAGATGCTTCTGAAGATCTAAAACGTACATCTTATCATAAAAACGACACCAAGAAGCATGGAAATTCAGAACATGCTGAAGAAGAGGATGATGGGGATTCATTATGCAGGTATGACTCTGCTGAAGAAGAGAATATAGAGAGAAAGGTTCAACATGAAAAGCATAGAAGCAACCATCGTAAGAAATGGAGGCATTCAACAGGTGAATATGACCTTTATTTTTCCAGCGAGGAATCTAAAAGAAGAAAGAAATGCAGGAATGATGAAAGAAATAGCCTAGATAAAACTAGAGATACCGAGACCAATGTTATAGGTGAATCTGAGCTGCATACCTCTAGGCATCATAAGCACAAATCCAAGAGTCATTCTAAGCCGACTACTTCTATATTGGCCCCTATAAAGGAAAGTAGATGGCAAATGGATGCAGGTTTGGATACTGACAATGAAGATGTGTATTATATGTATCATACAAGGGATAAGCATGATCATTCGCACAAAAAGAAGGAAAACTGATGTGTGCTCTTATTTTCTCTTTTTTTTTGCTTTATTGTGGGTTATTTGCTAATGCAAGTTTGTTTAATTGTAATTTATAGTCATTTATGGTCATTCTGATGTGAAATTAGAAGAGTTGCTGTCAGTTTTCATCACAAATCAATTGAATTAATACTTTGGAATGCTGTTTACTTCACTTTATGTAAAATTTATTCGCTGTTATATTGTTTTAAAATAATATTATTTTCTTTTTGGGGTGTCATTTATTGTAGCCTCTAGTCACAGAATCTCGTGGTTATGCTTTGCACCACCTTTAAACATTTAGAACAGTCACAGAGTACATTTAAAGAGCGTGTGTGCTACTTCAAAATAGAGAGAGTATGGCACCCAAAAATAGATAACAGACAAAAACAAAAAAGGTAAGAAATTTAAAATGCTTGAAGTAATTCTGGCTGTTGAATTCTTTTGAATTGCCTCCAAAGTAGAGATTTTCTGACCATGGGAAATCAATTTACATGAAAAATTGATCAATCATGGTTCATAAACTCACGAGAAACGTGTTACACAAGTTTACATGGGCCTGCTGACATACATTTTTCTAAAGTGAGCAAGAGCAAGGGAGTATATAAATTAGCCGAGCTCATTTCCAAGTTGTGACTTTTCTACTTTTTATTTTCAATCATAAGGATGTATGAACGGAAGTTTTATTAACCCAAATGACAGTGTGTGATGGAGCAAATCAGACGAATGAGCAACATGGATTGACATTTATCTACAGTGGGCACTAATTATTATTCATAGGCAAAAACAATTTGTTATTTTTCCCATTACATCTTTTTCTAAATTAATCTGCACTCCACTTGATTCTAGCAATTTTAGTGATAATAATTAAACTTCATCCACATTTTTTGATTAATTGCATTAAATGTATTGGAAATGTTACTAATAATTTTGTTATGTAGAAGTCTCAAGGGTTAGTACAATCGGTTTAAACATCCACTCAACACATGTTTATGGAGAGGTCATAAGTCACAAGTTTACACATCCACTCAAGACATGTTTACAGAAAGGTCATAAGTCACAAGTTCAAATCTGGTTGAGTCCCCGGGGTTGCCAACTGTTATTGTTGCTAACGGTTGAGCTGCCCTTCACCTGGATATTTCGGGAAAGAGTAAGGGATCCCACAAGGGCTTTTTTGGGAAATGAAATTCAGTCATGCTTGTTATTATATAAACATCACTGATTATATAATTTTTTTTTCTGCCTCAGATTTAGTAGTCATCCTAGGATTGTTCTGTCTATATTGATTTTTGATTTTGAGCTTTAATCGTTGATTATGTTTCATTGGGGTACAATAGCTTACCATATCACCTTCATTATTAGTAACGTTAATTTATATGGGTTAAATTGGTATCAACCAAGTAATGTGGGAGGTTTTGGGTTGTGATTATAAGGTGACGGGATCAGTTTGTGATAGTTGCATCATAGAAGTACACAGTGAAACTCCCACCCACCCAGGAGAAACAATAGTAGAATTATAGCTTTAAAAAATGGAGACAAGCACAAAATCTTGATATAGATCAAACGGATTAGTGAAAGGCATTGGGATCCCATTTCCAAATAAAAACCCTAATCACTAGTCTTTTCACACAAAACAAGAGTAGCGATAGGAAGGCTTGGTTATAAAACTAAACTCACCCTTCAATCTTGATATAGATTCACCAATTAGCAAAAAGCATTGGAATTCCATTTCCAAATGATGGTGCATGGATCACACTGAAGTGGCCTAATTTCTTGATCACGAGGGGTTATGCGTATCTCTTTTTGCAATTACAACTAGACTCCACCAATTATAAACTATCGAGTGTGATCTATATCATGTCAATCCTTGTATTTTTGTTACCAAATAAAGGATATTTGTTCGCTGTTAGAGGCTTTGTCTAATCCCATAGATTGAATTGTTTTTCTTTATCCAATTTTTTTGTCTTTTGTGTATCATGGGCTTGTTGATGTCAATGGTGCCTAAATTCGATATACAATTCTCAAAGATTGGAAATCTAGACAGATTTGAGACAAATTATGGCTCGTAGAATTGGGGAGAGCCTTATTATTATATTCAAATTGAATGTAAGGTAGGTTCACCTCCCATGTGCAAAGATGTGCATGGATGTACATGTGTAGGGTGAAAGAGAGTATGATTGACAACTTTGATTTGACACTTATCAAAAGGTGAAACACACTATACCATTGAGTCGTCGATCGAGCACGAACCATTAACATTTATAGAAATGATGAATGAATTCTTGGTCTTAATCAAATATAAGGGTGGTCAAAAGACCAAAATGCGCCGAAGCAGGTGCACAGCGTAATTTTGCTACCTTGGGAGAAGTAACGGACTTAGTACAAGGCACCATAATGACCATTTTACAATATTTGTCAGTTACAACATTGATATAACCCTATCAATGCTTTATAAGGGGTAGATAGGCAAAGTATCATTGTTGATTAATTTTAATGGTTAAGATGGTTCTATTATCGGTCTATACCTTCCTAGTTTGTCATTTGCTAGTTTTACATTGTTGCATGAAATGCATGACTTAATATGTGCTTCAACACCTCAAAAGAAGAAAGCCAGAGTTTTCTTGATATCAAAGTTACTTAAAACTTTTAAATAATGTGCTTCCCATATTAAACATTGATGTAGTTCTCCTTGAGGAGCACATAAGTATCCAAGACCATGGAACAATTCATTTGTCACATGGTAATTGCCACCATGTTGTCCCTAATATTCAAGGTTGGAGTGGGTTTATTGGAAGTCTTTGTTTCTCAAGTAGAGATCAGCCCAACTATCTAAGGTATAACCTTAAGTGTCATTGAAAGTGCAATTAAGGTAAGCTAGAGAAATTTACAACCTTCTTATCTTTTGCCTTCATGTGTTAGAGTTAAAAGTTAAATTTTGGCAAACATGCGCTTCGTTCATGTCTCAACAACACTCTAGCTTGTTTTATGTGTGCACAAATCACAAAGTTCTATTATTTGAATGCACAACTATTCCTTTGTCAAGGAGTTAGTATAGCTATGCTGCAAGGAGTTAGTATGGCTATGCTGCATCGTTTAAATTATTGCATACGACTTGTTCTAAGTTGAATAGTTATAGAATGTCACTATGTAATATACTAGATATAAAATGTATGCAGAACATAAATAAAATGCTAGTAATGGCAGAATAACAACAATATAATTAGAACATTCACCACAATAACACTGAAATGATATAAGAATAACAACATAAATAACACTTTGAATCTGAAAGCAATGTTCACGGGCCTCTT
>JZKD02S1786886.1:79731-92332 GCA_000966675.3 Picea glauca
ACATTTAACTACCATAGTGGGCCTTTATTAATATAGTGGACCTAGTCCACCTTACATTGAATGCCCACATTCTCATATATTAAATTACTTCCACTAATAATACATAACCACATTCCCATTGGGTACCTCCCTAGGTACCCCATATTATCTCCCTAGGTATACTACATTCCATCCCCCTTCACATGTTTCTTCCTCGAAACATGAGAAGAAACCATATGACCGGCTAAGAAATGTAGCCAATTGATACCAAGTATGACCATCCATCCATCTCAATGGAAGTCAAACATGATTTCCATCTGCTTCTTTTCCACCCTACTGATCTTTCTTTGCATCATGTCAGGGTTTCCATGGGATTGTTTCTGTAGCCTGAACTCCTCCCGTAGTGCCAGTAGTCCTCCATGCACCTCTTGATCAGTTTCTTGGTGCATAAATGTGTTGATGCACATGCCCTTTCCTTGATGACTGTCATGTCTCTATATGATGTGGATGACGATATACACCAACTGTAGGAATCTGTTCTTTTTTCTTAAAATCTGCAACACTTTGTGCCTTTGAGTCAATGACCTCCTTAGCTTCTTGATTATGTCCTTCTTGTAGTTTTACACCATCTCCTTCTGTAAACTCTACCTCTGATTCAACTTCAGAATCAACAATAACTTATTTGCTAGCTTCCATGGGTCCATCCTTCTTACTAAGAGACACATCCTGCAATATTATTTTCTTTTTCTTGTACCACAACTTCAAAAAATTCTTTTTCACATTAATATTAATGGTACCCACTGATTCTATACAAGGATATCCCAAAACAATATCCACTTCATCCATATCCATAACAAAAAAATATGAAATCAACACATATTTATCCATACTAACCTTCAAATCTTTAAAAAATTGAACATTTTTACCCTCAACCTGTGTGCTTTGGATATTCTTGGCAGGAATTTGCAATCTATTAACCATCTGAACATTGATAAAATTATGTTGGCAACTAGGGTTAAGAGAAATAATGACATTTTCTTTGTGAATACAACCATGAACTTGTAATATAGATTTTCCACCTAAAAATAAACTATTGTTTCTCCCTTTAGCAGCATGAGAACATTTATCTAAAATAATTTTTTCAAGTGCTTCATCAGAAAGTGCCATCAATTAGCTATATCTATGTGATTGCCACCAAATGATTGCATCATCTTTTAAATAACACGATACCCAATGTTTCCAATCCTCTTTTGAAAACGACTTCAAGTATTTTATGAATTCTTTGATATTAGGGCCATCGTATTTTCCAGTAAAAAACATCTTGCTATGACAACCCCCAAAAATAGAACAAGGGTTTTAAAAATAAATCACTACAAAAAGTCGCGGTTTTTTTTTTCTTCGGAAAAACCCTGAAAAACTGTTGAATTTGAAATGCTCATTAATTTACTTCCTGGACTCCGTTTCAAATGATTTGTTTTTTAAATTGGGTATTTTTCCAAGAGGAATTCAAATACCCAATTTTTTTAGCGAAATCCTGCTAATTTTTTTCAGATCTGAACCTGAAGTGCGCCACCCTCTTTTTTTTTTTTTAGAAAAAATCTGCAAAAAGAGCCAAACAATTCTCCCCTTCTTTGGCCAAGGAAAGTTATATGATACCAATTTTTGAGTGCCTGAATAGTATGCAAATATAATTAAGTAATAAACCAATAATAAATACCAAACCATTCACCAAAATATTGAACACAAGAAATAGTCAAAACCCTTGAGGTAGGGTAACACCATATATTATTCCTTAAGGAAGGAATTCACTCGTCAAGTAACACTTGCTTGTTACAATGACAATATTCTTCACTATGATTCATTACATTTCTTAAACTTCTTTATATAAGTCTCTCTATTTCCTATGAACCTTCTAGATATCCTTCTCACATTTATTACATTTAACTACCATAGTGGGCCTTTATTAATATAGTGGACCTAGTCCACCTTACATTGAATACCCACATTCTCATTAATTAAATGAATTCCACTAATAATATATAATCACATTCCCGTTGGGTACCTCCCTAGGTACCCCATATTACCTCCCTAGGTATACTACAAAATATTTATAACTAACCTTGAAAATTTGATAAGGAAAACCTCAACATATACACATACTAACTAGACTTTGGAGTATATTTCACGACTATATACACATAATATTTAATCCTATATTTCTCATGCATTATCCCATGCATACATATGCTCACCTTAGATAAGGCATTACATGAAAAATTTGATTGGAACATATACATAATGTATATCCATCTCGATAAATAACTTATACCTCCATGTATGAAAAAGTACCGAGGTACACTTTTCTTCCTCACCATCTCTTGCCTGGAATCATGCTCTAACATGTCCATAATTTACACTATTATCCTAAAAAATATGCTTTGCATTTAAAACTCGAACTCCAAAAATGCACTACATGCATGCAAAAAAATGCACATCACATCCACCAAATAAGGGTTTATATGACCTCCATGGAACCAAAAACAATTTTAGTGGTGGATGGAACCACAAATGATTTTAAAAATGTCTTTTTTGGTGGAACATTCTCCCCATATCAAGTTCTAAATCCCTTGTGGATTAGATGGACACTTAAATGGCTAATTAAAGTTGCTATCAATTCAATTTAATTGATTATTGACTCAAATTATGGGCGATGGAATCATATATGGTTCCCTTATGCCTCAATGTTGTTATATGGATTTGAATAATTGCTTGGAATAATNGGAAAAACCTTGAAAAACTGTTGAATTTGAAATGCTCATTAATTTACTTCTTGGACTCCGTTTCAAATGATTTGTTTTTTAAATTGGGTATTTTTCCAAGAGGAATTCAAATACCCAATTTGTTTAGCGAAATCCTGCTAATTTTTTTTCAGATCTGAACCTGAAGTGCGCCACCCTCTTTTTTTTTTTTAGAAAAAATCTGTAGAAAGAGCCAAACAATTCTCCCCTTCTTTGGCCAAGGAAAGTGCTATGATACCAATTTTTGAGTGCCTGAATAGTATGCAAATATAATTAAGCAATAAACCAATAATAAATACCAAACCATTCACCAAAATATTGAACACAAGAAATAGTCAAAACCCTTGAGGTAGGGTAACACCATATATTATTCCTTAAGGAAAGAATTCACTCGTCAAGTAACACTTGCTTGTTACAATGAAAATATTATTCACTATGATTCATTACATTTATTAAACTTCTTTATATAAATCTCTCTATCTCCTATGAACCTTCTAGATATCCTTCTCACATTTATTACATTTAACTACCATAGTGGGCCTTTATTAATATAATGGACCTAGTCCACCTTACATTGAATACCCACATTCTCATTAATTAAATGAATTCCACTAATAATATATAATCACATTCCCGTTGGGTACCTCCCTAGGTACCCCATATTACCTCCCTAGGTATACTACAAAATATTTATAACTAACCTTGAAAATTTGATAAGGAAAACCTCAACATATACACATACTAACTAGACTTTGGAGTATATTTCACGACTATATACACATAATATTTAATCCTATATTTCTCATGCATTATCCCATGCATACATATGCTCACCTTAGATAAGGCATTACATGAAAAATTTGATTGGAACATATACATAATGTATATCCATCTCGATAAATAACTTATACCTCCATGTATGAAAAAGTACCGAGGTACACTTTTCTTCCTCACCATCTCTTGCCTGGAATCATGCTCTAACATGTCCATAATTTACACTATTATCCTAAAAAATATGCTTTGCATTTAAAACTCGAACTCCAAAAATGCACTACATGCATGCAAAAAAATGCACATCACATCCACCAAATAAGGGTTTATATGACCTCCATGGAACCAAAAACAATTTTAGTGGTGGATGGAACCACAAATGATTTTAAAAATGTCTTTTTTGGTGGAACATTCTCCCCATATCAAGTTCTAAATCCCTTGTGGATTAGATGGACACTTAAATGGCTAATTAAAGTTGCTATCAATTCAATTTAATTGATTATTGACTCAAATTATGGGCGATGGAATCATATATGGTTCCCTTATGCCTCAATGTTGTTATATGGATTTGAATAATTGCTTGGAATAATNCTAGCTCACTTGGTTGAGATTTTCTTTATTTACTAGGCGACCTTGAGTTCAAGTTTTTCATTTTTAAAGTTACTTTTTGAAAAAGTTCACACAATCTTGAGTTGTCTCATAACTTTATTGTAAAGTGCATTTCACTTAAATTCTAAAAGTGAATCACTATAAAGTCACTGTGATATTTTTTTTAGTTACTTTTTGTATGCAATTTAAATTTATAAAGTAACTTTTTTTTTTATGACTTGCATAATCAACAACTGGGCCGATCTCATACTCGTGTGACATGAGGTTGATTCTGATCGCTACCGCTATAAACTCCAGGTGCCATACATACACCCCTTCGGCAGACACATGTAAATCATGGGGATTTGAACTCAAAACCTCATCGAACATAACACTTCATATCACAACACTTGTCAATTGCATTCCCCCCGGGGGATAATTTATAAAGTAACTTCATTATAATAGTGAATCTCACTTATTCTATAAAAGTGGGTCAATTCATTAGTAACTTATTTGTAAAAAGTTAGAGAACTAATATAATTTTTTTTACTCAGCCACCTCATTGCGCATCCATCATCACGTGGGCCAACTTCTACCTACCATGTGACACTTTAGTTATTGTTTATGCCTTTTTAAAAATTTTCATAACTTTCACATCCGAAGTCCGTTTTCAGTGCCATTTTTTTAATCAACCTATTTTTTCAAGAGATCTCCATCCAACCAACTAGTTTTAACTTTTGAATCTATATTATTTTCATGTTTTAATATGGGTACTCCAAATGATATTTTTCTTACTACTACCAAGTACTTCTCATGGAAATCCCATATGGAGGATGTACTAAGAAGTAAAGGACTGTATCATATTACCTTAAGAAAAGAAAAATCCCCCATCGATGACGAAAATAAATCTAAATGAGATAATAAAAATGACGAGGCATGTGGATTAATCAAAACGTTCATATCTTCTGATTTATGATTTCACCTTCAAGGAATTAATGACCCAGATGATGCTTTGGATAAACTAGAATCCGCATTTGGTAAATACAATGTGATTCAATCCCACCAATCTGAAAATCAATTAATGAATTTAAGTCCTGATGATTTTCCTTTCATTGAGGATTATTTATTTAAATTCAAAACACTTAAAATTTTACTTCAATACTGTAAAATAGATCTAAAGGATGATCGATGCATATATGCTATTATTTCTAAGCTTGGAAGTGCACATTCTGTATTTGTATCTACCTTTTATGCCACTAGATAATATTTATGGATGCTTACCAACCTCCCACTCTTGAGTCTTTTTGTGATTATCTGATTAGAGAGAAATATGATCTCTTTCATCTTGGTGTGATCAACACTGTAGGTACATATAACAAAGCCTTAGTGTACTAATAGAAAGATAAAACCAAGCATCCAAAGAAGCAACATTTTCTCAAAAACAAATAAAACAAGGGTCCCAAAACCTCTGAAACAACTTCTACTCTCAAAGGTGGCAAATTAACAAAATAAAAAAGTTAAGAAGACTAATAGGCATTGCAATTTATGTAGGCAAATGGTCATCTGGAGTATAAATGTTTTAAAAATATGGAAGCCTTAGAAGAAACAATGAAGAAGCATAACATAAATATTGATTCTTATTCTTCTAACTCTTATTCTCATGGACATGAATTTTTCTAGTTCTGGTTTCTTCTTTAATGCAACACCTACTACTTTTGATGAGTGGCTTATGGATTTTGGAGCATCTTATCATATGGATAAGTGTAAAGCCATATTTTGTCTCTTAATGAATGTAACACTAAACACATATTTGTTAGTGATGATGGATATCTTAGTTTTGTAGGTTTTGGAACAATTCAAGTATATAATGGTCATTTCAATGATGTATTATGTGTTCCAAGTCTTCTTGCAATCTTTTATCAATATATCAGATCACTCATTTAGGTGAAGGTAAAACTGTAACGTTTTCACTTCACCAAGTTGTAATTAGGATTTAAAATATCCTAAGCATGTCATAGCAACTATAATTGTTGATGATATTACCAGGTTGTACAAATTTGGAAACTTTTGTTTATCATATTTTCCATCAATTTTTGTTGCTCATAGCGATGACTTGAGAAAATTTTTGCATGAGCAGTTTGGTCATCTAAACTATCACTCATTGCAACAACTATGTAATCAAAATATCAAGATTTCTCTTCCTCTTGTTTCCTGTAGAGATGGTGTTTGTGCTAGTTTTTTTCTCCACAAACATCATTAGGATAGTTTTGACAAAGATTCCTCTTGGCACGCCTCAACCCCTTTGCAGCTTGTTCATAGTGATTTGTGTGGTCCACTTTCTTCTCCTTCTTTCTTTGGGTGTAAGTACTTCTTAAATTTTATTGATGACTTCTCCAAAAACACTTGGGTTTACTTCTTAAAACTTAAGAGTGAAGTTTTTGACATGTTTTTGGCCTACAAGGTCCTTGTAGAAAAACAATTTGGACACCAACTACAAAGGTTATGAACAGATAATGGAAGATAATATGTGAAAAAAAATTACAACCTTATTCATTGCACAATCCATTCACACGTAGCATATTGATCCATATACACCACAATAAGATGGTGTTGCTGAGAGAAATAATCTCACATTAAAGGAAATGGAAAATTGTATGATCCAATCTAAAGGATTAAGTCTTCATTATTGGGAGGAAAACATCAATTGTGCCAATTAGATAGTAAATTTCATTCCCATAAAGGATTAAACAAATATAACATTGGAAGAAGCATGGACTCAAATTAATCCATATGTAAGCCACTTCCATATATTTGGTAGTGAAGCATGGGCTCACATTCCTAATAAAAAAGAAAAGAATTACAACCTAAAAGTGAGAAGTGAATTTTTGTTGGATATTATGAAGATGTCAAAGATTATATGCGTCTTTAGTTACCTAATTCCAATGAAATAATTATTAGAAGATATGTTAAATTTGATGAAAATCTCTTAGCATGCGAGCCTAATTTGATGTTTGTGCCATCTTTGGCGTTTGTGCAATCTTCAAAGTTTGTGCTATATTTTAGTCCTATTTTGGTTTATTCTTCAAATGATGACAACGAGGATGAAAATCCACCTCTGCATGCTCACCTTTCTCTAGATGCATCCATTGAACATGAACATGAACCTGCACCAACACCACCTCTTCCTAGATGTGTTCATTAAACACACGAAGAATCCAATGATGCTACTGATGATCCTACACATCAGTGTCAGACATGCTCATAGTTCTAACGAGCCTCCTCTATTTTGGATCAAGTTTTAGAGACTCATGATATATACATATTTGTATAAGATTTTTTCCATCCATATTGGGAAACACCAATGAATATCATTCTTTAGTGGTGAATGATACTTGGGGACTTGTACCTCTTACAAAGGAAGAAAACTTGTCAGATGTAAATGGTCGTATAAAAATAAGTATGCATAAGATGGAAGTATTGAAAGAAATAAGGTCTAGTTAGTTGGATTATCTCAAGTTGAAGTAATTGAGTACAATGATTTTTTTTTCCTTGTAGCCAAAATGAATTCCATTTGCCTTATTCTATCCCTTGTTGCCTCACATATATTGGAGGTCCATTAGATGGATGTTAAGTCCACCTTATTGATTGAGGATTTATAAGAATAAATGTACATGGAAAACCTCCTAGATATGTTGAAAATGACTCCAATATTGTTTGTTTCCTTAAGAAATCTCTTTATAGTCTTAAGAAATCTCCTCAAGCTTGGTATGATAAAATGGATAGCTTTATTCTTGACACTGACTTTGCTAGATGTCATTCCGACCCTGATGTCTATACCAAGAAAGTAGGAATCCATATCATAATACTCATTATTTATGTTGATGACCTTATCCTCACTGGTACTGACCCCAAACTTCTAACCCATGATCCAACCTTAAAACAAAAACTGAAATGAAAAAATCTGACTATTTACATTATTGTTTTGGCCTCCAAGTATTGCAAACTAAGGAAGAAATTTCCCTTTCCTAGTCTAAGTATGCATACGACATTCTTTGATTCTTTCATATGGAATATTCTAAACTAGCCCCTTATCCCTTCTAGTTTGGAGTCAAAGTTGCTCCCACCTATACTAATCTGGAAATTGATACCACTTTATAATGTCAATTAGTTGGTAGCCTCTTATATTTGACTCATACCCATCCTGATATTTTCTTTGCTATTGGTATTGTTGATCGATATATGAAAACACACCATGAAGGCCATTGTAAATAAGGATACAAACACTTCAATATATATGGGGTACAATTTAATTTGGGGTACATCACAGTTCAAGGGGGACTCCTTTGTTGGTTAGTTTCATTGATTTCGATCGGGCTGATGACCCTGATGATTGAAATTCTATTGTAGGTTATGTTTTCAGCCTTGGTTTTAGACCCGCCACTTGGGATTGTAAGAAACAACAATATATTTCTTTTTATTTAGTATAATTAGAGTATTGAGAAAAAAATAATCTAAGAAAATAATCCTTGTGGCTTCCATAGATCCTTTGATATTTTGAATTCCAACAATATCATCCGATCACCCTCTAGTGTGATAATTAGAGTGCCATCAAGCTTGCCAAAGATCCATTTCAACATAAGTGTAGAAAACAAAATGAGATACAAATGCAATCTAATAGAAATCTCATTCATGATGGGGTACTTGAAGTGCTCTTTTTCTCTATAGAAGATCAAGATGCAAACATTTTCACAAAGTCTATTACAAAAGTGATGTTTTCTAAACTTTGATCTATGTTAGGAGTTTAGGAAGTTTTCATTAATGAGGGATAGGCTCTAATGACTCCTTCCTTATCCTATTGTGTCACCTTTGTAAATCCTTCAATCCTATCCCAATTTGTTCTTAAAGTGGGATGTTAGGATATTTAGACAATTAGGAGTTAGTTAAGATCAACTTGGTCTAATGCATATTTAGGTAAAAGTGTGTTTCTTTAGTATGCATTTGTAGTTATGTAATCTGATGGTCAAGATATGTTCTAGACATAGAGTCTAATGACTCTTTTTCTCCTTAATCTTTATGGATATATGATCCTATATTAGAAAATAATTGGCCCATGATATCTATTTAAATAGAATGGAGGGTCATTTGTTGATGATCAATTGCGAAAAATGTTGGGTATGTGTTATATTATTTGCAAAATTGTTCCTGTTAGCACTCTATAAATTTGTTTGGCTGAGAAAAAAAATGACAGAGTTAACCTACAGACCAACTTTAAGACCGAAAAATAGCATTTCCAATCTAGAGAGGACTCTCTCTGAGACTTATTCTCTAATAGATAATGACATTGAATTATCGGCTAGATTTATGTGTTTGTGAAATGTTTCTGGTTTCGCTGGTAGGGAAATACAAAACTTTGGGCTATGGAGTCAGCCTCCTGAAAGCGAGAGAAATCAATAAATTGGTAAATGAAACTTTGAGAGGATAAAGGATAAGTAGGCAATGGTATTTCAGTTCAAATGTCATTGTGTGTGGTGAAATAAAGAGTACATAAAGAAACTCAGAGCACCGTTAAAGATGAATTCTAACTTACTTAGAAGAAAAAACAGAGTTTAAATGATGAAGTCTAAAGCACCACATGATGAATTTTAGACCCATTAAACGTTCCAATTTAAACAAAAGGAAAGGCATGAATATACAGAAAACATGAAGTACATACATAGATAGGATCACAATACATCAAACCACCACCATTAGAATCTTTTCGTCAAAGCCTCAAGACTTTTGCATTATATTTCAATCAGGTTCAAATATTACATTCAATAGTCCCTTGTCTACACTAATTTTCCAATTGTCTTACATTGAAAATATAGAAAATATAGGAAAAAACTACGCCCATTGGGATGCTATGCCTCAAACTACTTCTCCTAGAATTTCAGTTTCGGTTATTCCCTGCCAGATGACCTTTCAAATAGAGTTTACTAAAAATGGAAACCCGACTGCACCAAATCATGTCATAACCGACATCTTCGTCTTGATCGTTCAATCATAAGTAATATTCGATCATCAGGTTGTGATGCATCGATGTTTCTCTTTGCAGGGTGCCCGAATGATCGAGCACATTGTCGAAAACTATGCCACCTAGTTTAACGGGCTCTGGTTGTTGCCGCGCGATCACTTGTTATAGTATGCACATGGTGAGTTGGTGTGGTGGATGTCTATTGGCTGTTGCTTGTGCGCTCCAGGTGGCAACGACGGTCGGGGAACCACGCATCTCCTCCAAAACTTTCATGCGTTTCACTTACAATTGTCCTCCTCAATAGGTGGGTTTACAACAATTGCGCGACAAATATTCACCACGCTAGTACCCTATCAGGCTTCTTGTTTATTAGAAGGAAACATGACACGCCAGGAGAAAGATTCCGTGCTACATTAAAAAAGAAAAACTGGGGTCATGTCAATCATGCCATTGGCCTCACCTGGAACCTTAATACTATGAGTGTTTTCCTAAGAGACCAGTTTCATCTGGTTAGATTCTTCAATTGTCTCCACAAGACCACATTCCCTTTCATCTTTGTTTGAGCGCTAGCAAGAGCCGTGCAGACATTATCTATGGCCGGTCCACATTCCTTGAAGTTCTCTACGATTCTTTCCTATGGAATCCTCTATTCCTCACACATCTGAATGATTATGTCTTGCGCCTCTCTGAGCTATTTTTTGAGCCAATTCACATTCCCCGCTCATCTCTGCAACGCTGTTGCTTCAATAGTATTTTATGGCAACTATTTTATCAATTATATGTTCTCCTGATAACAGAGAACAATTGGTTCCAATGGGGATGTTGTCAGAAAGAGGATGATATCCTATAATTGTGTTAACAATGCTGATTTTCTCAATTATAGTGTTAACAACTGGCTCCAATGGGGATGCTATCCTCTCGATGAGGTGGAAAAGAACAACATACTAGGTGCCTGACCATAAGGATTTATTTGATTTACAGACTCTAAAACAACGAAAAAGACTCATCCCAGACCCTCTTGAAATAGTTATGACCAGACTCAAGATAAACTTAGGGCCTTCACTTTGGGCTTAAATTTTCTACTGAATACTGACTAGAAACACCTTCTTTGAAAAAATAAAATGGCTATTTACAATGGCACGCCAGACTAAAAAAGACTTACTAAACTAGATAGTTTTTGAGGAACCTACCATTCACAGGCTCCCCACCAGTGAGGTCTCCATTAATCTCTTGTAGAAAATATGCATTGTTCCCATGATACATGACAATACTATATGGCCCCATCCAAAGATGACCAAAATTTCCATGCTTCCCTTTGTCTTCATTCCTCACGTCCCAATTCAACACCATATCATTTACCTTGAAATCCTCCTACTTAGTGTGTTTTTCGAAAATCCTCTTCATTATGTCTTGGTGAATCTTTGATTTGTTGAAGACTTGTTCCCTCATTTGCTGTGCATGGACCAATTCGTTTATCCTCCTTTGAGTGTCGTTTGGTTCAAATTCTTGTTCTTGTAGCAATCTCCTGACTGGAAATCCCAATGAGGTGGGGAAAACTTCCTCTACACCATATACATTTTGGAAAGGCGATGTGGAGATGGAATTTTCGGTAGTGATTATGTCGACCCATAACGCATAGATAAGCTTCTTGTGCCAAGCCTTCTTGTTGTCCTGCAACAATTTCTTAATAATCCTGGTTAAACTTTTGTTAGATGACTCCGCCAATCCATTACTCTATGGGTAATAAGCCATACAATGTCTCATATTTATGTTGTAATCTCTACAGAACCTATCCATTTTATTAGAATTGAATGCCACTGCATTGTCCGTTATGATATTTACTGGGCAACCAAATATAGACATGATATTGGTCTCTAAAAACTGAATGATAACCATGTCAATAGCTTGCCTTGTGGGGACCACTTCAATCCATTTGGTGAAGTAGTCCATGGATGTTAGTATCCATATATGCTGAGCTAAAGATGGTGGATGAATCTCTCCTATAAAATCCAAACCCCATTGCATAAACATTGCTTCGACCGAGATAGGCTTTAAGGCCAGGGGTTGCAAATTTCTTTTCCCATCAAATATCTGACATTCGTGGAAATTGGAAACTTCCTTGTATACATCCGCAAAAATATTGGGCCAATAAAATCCCACCCTCAATATTTTGTGCCCAGTGGTCTTCCAGTAATGATTCCTCCCACAATATCCTTTGTGGAATTCCTTGACATCCCGTTCTGTATCTTCCTCCAACAAACAATTCAACAAGATCCCTCCCGGGTCCTTCCAATACAAATAATTGTCCAGGATGCAAAACTTAGCCGCTTTCAACTTCAAAAATATGGATTTTATTTTGTTCAACCCTGAAGGAGCTTGCAAATTCCTTAACACGTAAATAATGTCAGCGTACCAAGGTGAATTGATGAATTTCTGAGATACCTGCATGACT
>JZKD02S1786897.1:0-21715 GCA_000966675.3 Picea glauca
CTCTACAGAATAACAGAGGTAGTTCTGACTATTGTTCAATCTAAACAGTGTTGCAAGGTAGTATCTCATACTACAAAATTCAACTTCTTCACAATCTATTCAAAAGGTGAATAGAAGGATACTGCAACCACTACAGCCTCGGCCCAAGCACCTTCTATCCAACAGAATAAGGCTGACAAGATTCCATCAAAGTGTAAAGATTTCTTATACACATAGGAATATCATGTAGCTAGATTGGTTAAAAAGTTCCAACCCTTCTATCCACATGTTCGTGAAAACCTTAAACAAGCTAAGCAACACAACTTCTCCAACAAGGCAAGCAACTCATCAAGATTTAGATTTAGCAAACACTTCCCCCTCTTCCCCGGGAAATCAACGGAATGGCGACCATTGCATCCTAACGAGGTATGATTGATCTAGGTGGATATCGATGGCCACCCACCTTTTCCAACTCGCTCAAAATAGTTTTCTGGCAATTTTTGCAATATACTATTTTTAGCAGTTTTAACTTCCGAGGCCATTTTGAGGGCCTAAATGAAAGTTTTTTGGGATCGATATTCTCAATTATAGTCGAAGGCATGATTGATCCCCCTAAATTAATTTCCTCGATGATAAATTTCCAAGGAGCTATTGTGCACCCCAACCAAAGATCGTATGCCAAAGTTACGCCCTCGAGAAGTTGATACACCAAACTACCCAAAACGAGGTCCACAAAACTATTGGCTTTTCATCTTTTGGGGTTAGGGTTTTGGATTTTAATTATGATAAAAAGGCCTTTGGTGCCTCATTTTAATCTCATCTTCTTGTGAATGCGAGTAGCCATCACATCACTTTTCATAGATACGCTACCACCATTCTATCGAGTATTTCACTCTGTATTTTTACAATCTCTGTACATTTCTTCCATTAATAGAAATTGTGTATTACTCTATCTGTTTTTATGGTTGCATCTATGATACATTTTTTTTATATTATTGGATATCTGTGATATCTCTGTGCATTTCTTTACTATATCTCTACTCTCATTTCGTGTCGAAAAATAATCTAGTTTAGTTGTATTAGAGCAGGTTGCTCTTGATCATTTTTTTTTCAGTACATTTCCCTGACGAGGCCCGAGTATAACAAGTTGGGTTCAATATTTTCTCTCTTGAAGACAATCTCTCTCGCATGCCCCATAAACCCTGCATGGTAGAAGAAAAAAAAAATGATGGAGAAAACATTCTTATCAATTTGTTGCTTGAGCAAGCTCTCACACGACAGAGGGACATAATGATGGAGAATTTTTCCCACATCCTTCAACGCCTACCGATAGAAACATGCACATATTCATCAAACAACCACTTTGGAAGCACCTCTCCTTTCAAGGTACAAGTTAATTTTGATATTCCCGTATTTGAAGGTCAGATAGATGGGGATTCCCTAGGAAAATGGTCAAATATGTTTGAAGGTTATTTATTGTTCATAATTTTTCCAATAGGGAAAATATCACCTTCACACTCCTTAAAGATCTCCCCCATTTAAAACATTGGTGGGAAACTTACTGGGAGAAAATTTCCAAAGATGAGTTTGGAATATATGGGGCCGAGCCCACTTGGATTTTTTTGTGGATGTGGTAAAGGAATAATATTACCATGTTGGCAACTATAAGGACCACTACATGACATGGACCACACTGCGGTAAGAGAGGGGCCAAGAAGTTCCAAAGTTCACCAATACCTTCCATACCTTGTGCACCAAGATGGGTGTCAAAGACTCCGAATGACATTTGGTTCTGAAATATCATGGGGCTCGACACAGATACATCCAAACTAAAATGGATTTTCTCTATATCTCATCACTCGGTGCTACTTATCGATATTTTGTTAAAATCGAGAAGAAATTTAAGCATGAGAACAAACGGGAGTTTGAGTATGAAAATATGCAACAACCAAAGTATGATAAAGACGCCCCTAACAAATAGTGTTCCAAAAACTAGTCCAATCCACACGAAAAGAAGGGTCATAGGAAGACAAAGAAGGACACTGAAAAATGGTGTGATATCCACAAAATCCCCTGGCACAACAATGAGTAATGTTGCCCAAAACAATCATTGGTGGCCGAGATCAAAGAGAAGGAGCTGAACCTTGATTCCGAATTTGATTCTGAAAATACTGGTAAAATATAGGTCAACGACCCAGACTCCATTGCTATTGTTGCAACCACAACAATTCAACTAGAATAACCCACATATCCTGAAGAAGGGAAGCACATTTTTTATTCACATATGTGGGTGAATGGGACCTAGCTTCATTTTATTGTTGATAGCAAAAGCCATAAGAACCTCATCTCAGCAGAGGTTGTCAAACAGTTGGGATTGTCAAAAACACCACACCTGCAACCATACAACATCGGGTGGCTTCACTAGGGACGATATCTCTATTTCAACCAAAAATGTCGTTTTTCATATGACATCCATCCCTTCAAGGATGAGGTATTATGTGATGTTTCCCCACTAGATGTCTGTAATGTTCTCTTGGGCCAACCATATATTTGGAAGCACCATGTTGTTTATGAGTCTCGACCCCCCAGTTTCATTGTTTCTCTGGGAGGTCATCTCTACAGAATACCAGATGTAGTTTCAAATATTTTTTCACCTAAAAAGTGGCGCAAGGTAGTATCTCATACTACAAAATTCAACTTCTTCACAATCTGTTCAAAAGGTGAACAGAAGGATATTGCAACCACTATAGCTTCGGCCCAAGCACCTTCTATCCAACAAAAGCAGGACGAGAAGATTGTGTCAAGGTGTAAATATTACTTCTCAACACAGGAATCTCATTTAACTAGTTTGGTTAAAAATCTCCAACGCTTCCAACCACACGTTTGTGACAACCTTCAACAGGCTAAGTAACACAACTTCTCCAACAAGGAAAGCAACTCACCAAGATTCAGATTCACCAAATGCTTCCCCCTCTCCCCCGGTAACTCAACGAAATGGATACCATTTATTAATAAGGAGGGAGGATTGATCTAGGTAGATATCAGTGGCCACCCACCTTTTCCAACTTGCTCAAAAAACTTTTCTGGCAATTTTGGCAATTTACTATTTTTAGCAGTTTTAACTTCTGGGGCCATTTTGAGGGCCTAAATGAAGGTTTTTCGGGATCAATATTATCAATAACATTTGATGGATGACTGAACCCCATAAATTTATCTTCTCGATGATACCTTTCCAATGAGATATCATTTTCCCCAAACGAAGATAGTATGCCAAAGTTACGCCTCCGAGAAGTTGAGACACCAAACTACCCAAAACAGGGTCCACAAAATTGTTGGCTTTTCATTTTCTGAAGTTGGGGTTCAGGATTTTCTTTATGAAATAAAGGTATTTAGGGCCTCATTTTAATGTCATCTTCTTTCGAATGTGATTAGCCATCACATCTCTTCTCAGAGATAAGTTGCCACCATTCTAGCGAGTCTTTCACTCTATATTTTTACAGTCTCTATACATTTCTTTCATTAATATAAACCATGTATTATTATATCTCTATGTTTATGGTTGCATATATGATACATTTATGTTATATTATTGGATATCCATGATATATCTGTGCATTTATTTGTTATATCTTCGCTCTCATTTCGTGATGAAAAATAATCCGTATCAAAAATATGTGTTTGTGTGTGTAGTATCCCTCCAACTTAAATATTTGAATAATTTTGAATAATTTTGAATAATTGTAATTATTTGTTGTAGAGTCCCCCCCCCCTCCCCTTCACTCATTTTCTCTCCTTGGGGGTTGATCGACCTCCTGGTCTAGGATCGTTCAATCGACTTAGTCGAATCGAGTCTTCGGTTCCCTGTTGGAACCCAATACAATTTTCACATGTCCCCTATTCTCCAAAGTGCAATTCCTATCAACCATGTGGCTCTCTTCTTTGCCCCTTTGAAGAAAGTTTACGACGACACTATTTCTCTATGCTAGGCCCCTTTTATCATATGTCCTCGGGCTGTGTCCCTAGGCTAAACCCTGAAATGCACTTCGAACTTCAGGCTTAGGCCTTTTCTCAACATGAAACTCCTTGTCCCACAAACTATGAATCGACGAATGAAAATGGGTGTGAGGATCAATGGTCCCCGTCACTTCATCAGATCAACCACTTTGATCTACTTAGACTTCGGCCTTTGGGAGTCTTTGCACACTGCTCTCCCCTTTTCTTATAGAGCACCACTTCTCTAACATATGTGGATCTCCTCCACGTGTCCTTTTTGATCTGATGGTACATGTTTTCTCCATTCTTCACGACTTTGTGGAGATCGCTCTTTTCTGTATGAAAATATTTTGGATCTCTATCTCCTGGATCTCCTGATATTTCACCACCTATCTTCTCATGGAGATGGATATTCCCACTTGGCTTCAGGACTTCGACAAGTCCTTACCCCTGTGCACACTTATCACTTTATTGTCTGAGAATTGGATTGTTCTTGGCTTCCTTCTCCTCTTGCATAATTCTACGTGTGACACTACTAATCCTCCTGAGATTTTGCTTACTTGAACCTCTAAGGTTCTTGGCTCTCCTGCATCCTTCCAAAGTAATTTCCGGTACCCTCCTAGAAACTCGATGCTCTTCCTCCCGATCTTGTAAGATGACATTATTTGTCTTTGGCACACTCCTTGCACTAGTTTAAGATTTCATACAACTTCTCTCAACACTTCATCTAAGTGATGGCCTAGTGCTCTCCTTGCACAAGTCTTCCTCCTTTTTTTCCTGAAGTCCCTTGGGTTTACCAAGACAATTCCTTCATCCGCTCACTGCACACTTGCAGAGATTCCTTCCCTCAGAGTACTCAGTAACTCTAGGATTCTCTCAATCTCTCCAACATTCTAGAACATGTTGGTTCCATGCACACTTGCACCTGCTCAATGCCCTCCTGGCAGAGTCTTCTAGAGTATTCAACAAATTTGTTCTACGCTTACTCTTGTGCATAATTTCCTCCAAGGTATTCAACAACCTTGAGGTTCTCCTATGAGTATGTGACTTATCTTGGTGTGCTCTCCTAGCACGTTCTTCTACAACTCTGAAGAGTTCAGATACACACTCCTTGCGTTGGCTCACAAAATTTCAACACTCTTTCGCACACTCCTTACGCTTAGCCTAAAGAACCCAAAAATAGTTCAACAAACTCACAGATAGAGGATTCTATCTCTATGCCTACAGATTAAATCTAACATACACATATACAACATAAAAACATACATAAACATAAATGACATTCATCAATAACATCGATCGCACAGGAAATTACAAACAGTGGAATATGTTCTTTTCTATTAATGACAGAATGTCAATTACAATATATGAGTTAGGACTGCAACTGATTCTCGGCTCTCAACTGTCCTCTCTACCAACACAACCAATCCCAGGTTTCAACCTTCACTACTGGGAAATGATACAAATATTTATACAAGAGGGGATCAATGAGCTTCCCTCCAATCTACATGAGTGGTGTCTAATCACCATTCAAAATGCCTATCTACCGAGGAAGATTACAATGAGTGGAAATCTAGTCCAAATCAGATCTAGATCCCTCCTACTGTCAACCACTTAAGGAAAACTAATCTACAATCTGTGTGAAAGAATGACTTGGCTCCTCCAGCCTGACATCATTAAATTTCTTTAATTACATTTAAATTTCGAGGACAAAATGAGAGGGTGATGCCTCTCCTCTTCCTTTAATGTGCATCGACATGCTAGACATCTAGCATCCGTTGAGGTGGAAAGGATTCTCCTGCATCATTATTGGATTATTATGTTGATATTTTGGTCATCATAAACATTTGACAATGAGAAAACATTTGTGTAAATATTATTTCAATTTTATTTTAAATTACTTAAGACAAATTTATGAGAGAATCGTACTATAATAAGAGTAATTCTTTATTCCATGGAGAAAGTGAAAAAGGGATAAAAACCACCACGATAAATTTTGTTCATGAGGGCAAGTGTAAAACTACTCCCAAGGATGTGGGAGGTGAGGGAACAAGCTAGAAAGAAGTTAGGAAAAGACTCCCAAGAGTTAGGGATGAGGGTAACTTGAAAAACAAATACCTAGGAAAATTATTCTCTCCTCGGTGAAACAAGAGGAAATAAAAGTATAGTGTAGGCATGACGCAGAAATGGGGGTGATAAAACACACACATAGTTACAGAGCCTCACCCTGCTACAAAATATCCATCAAAAAATTAAACATAAATACTATTGCCAAAACAGTGAGGAGAGCCTTTAACAAACTTAATATTGAACAAGAGCGAAATGCAACTCAGATTTTATTGATTCATGTAACACCCCATATTTTGACCTTAGACAAATAGAAAATTGATTTTACTCATCTTAGTAATTCAATTCTTAACATTTTGGGGGGCTTAGTTAGATTGGGATAAATATTTTAGATATGTACATCTGGACCTAATTATGTGTTTCATCATATTATTTTCATTGTTATATGCTTATGATGATAATATCTCTTTGGTTTGTTTAAATATGTAAATTAAATGTGGGATTTAGGTATGTAGATCTACTAGTTCAAAGTTATGTTGTGAACGCATTACATATGCAAGACATGATCAAAATAAACATACATTTCTTAATTGAATGCCAATATAGATATGGATCCTTATATGAAATTATGATGTATATGGATGAATATGAGTTATTGGTGAACTAACCTACAGGTTGATGATCTAAGTGTTATACAAATGACTATAGTATCAAGGTAACTTTGATGTCGTAGACATCAATAAGATAATGTATGCTATAAGTTTCACTTCTTGTTTAATTTATGATTCTAAATATTACTATGATCAGTGGTAAGTTTGGTTTTAACAGGATTGCAGATCTTTCTGAGAGTGGTTGTTCAATGATGTGACTCTAAGAACAATAGTTGCACAATATGGCTTGATGTTGGGTGTTGACCCTAGTTCTATGAGGAGGGGTGGAGGTATTTTCCCATCGTTTATCCTCTGAAACTTGGAGTCATGGGAGGACTGTGTGAAGTCACACTCCCCTAGATTTGTGATGGCAACTTCTCTGTTGGGGGAAGTTTGGTCAAGATGTATGACACTTCCACTTACGGGTTTTATATGGAGTTAGGTCAATATAGTTAACACTCCATATTAGTCTAGTAGAGGAAAGGATATGAAGGAAGATGGGAGTAGGTTAGGAAGGAAGGATGCTTATATGTTAAATAAGAATACTGATTGGGGATTATATGTGCCACTATTGTTTACTCACTTCATTCCTACCATGTGGAGACTTGGGGAAGGGGAAATGAAAAATTGATAATTAGGAGAAGATGTGGAGAGGTTGGACAATTCTTGGAAGATGTAATTATTGTGATAGTATTCTTAGAGCACTTGTGCATTGTTTCTCTTGGAGTCATGGACACAGAGGGCTAAGAAACTGAAAGGTTCTTGGATCTTGGAAGTTGTATAGGCTCCTAGTTGACTCGGAGGATTCCATTGTTTCACTATGGGCAAGCAGGAAAAGAATTCTTGGAAGTGCCCACGAGTACATTACAACTGATGAGCTTCGACAAGCTAAGGAGGAGGTATTTTTCGGTGGTATTTGGTTATTGATATTTTGTATATACTTTTGTTTTAAGTTCTAAATCATAGAGTTAACATATTACTTATTTCATCATGTTATCTAAATTTATCACTGAGCAAATGCAGAAGAATTGTGTAAATGAAAATCAATGAAATTATGCTAAAACAAAGTTGTTATTGTGTATGTATTTAATGAATGATTAATTTCTTAGCATCGTGTAGAGGGATGCTACATTTGGTATGAGAGTTTAGGCTTCAAATCTAGGGCCTAAAGGGCCACCATGCTTGTGTAAAATACCCTAAATAAATAACAAACTGATTGCATTCCACATTTGGAGGCATGGGATAAAGTTATTAAAATTCAAGGTCCTAAGCATGCAATTCTCGTGCAATCAAGGGGGGAGTTATTATTGATTAGTGACTATAATAGATAACACAATTACATATATTTTTTTTCTTTCTTTCTCGAATTCAAGGAAATCTAAAACATCATTTCCTATGCACACAAAACATGATTGGAAATGTTCATAAAATATCAAACAAAAAACATTGGTCTCCTCATATTTAGAAGCCACAAACATGGCAGTTATCCCAACAAGCTACAACACGATTCTTGTTAAGTCTTTTGGGATGAAATATATCCATTCATCAGATTTAAAACATTGGCAAGAAAAAAGTAGGCATGAGGCCATATTTTGAGTGTGCCTCAATAATCTATTCTACCACAAAAGCTCTGATAATGTGATTTATGTTAGTTTTAGTGGACATGCTCTTTGGAGACACAAAACTAAGGACCTCTACTTTAGAATTGGAAGCTAGATATGTCTGGTATATATTCAATAATTCCCAATAGATTTCACTCATCACCTTCATCAACAATAAGCAGTGTGTCCTCCACCGTCCTTATTTCCATCTCTTAGCTTATGTATCTATCCTCCTCCAATACAGAAGGCCCCAACATTCAAAAGTTGCAACCTCAACCATCATAACGATTTGCAATAATTTTTCCATGAATCTTTACAATCTACCCAATTGTAGTAGTAACTCCCCAGTGCTTTCCACATAAGTCTAGACACAAATAGACCTAAGCTAACCACCATCCTTGCAAATTAAAATTCTCAACTTGGGGATTCCTTTATGCAGACTGATATTGTTGAGAACCTCCAAAAATTCCTCCACGGGATCTTCGACCATGGTTACTGCAACTGGTAAAAAAAATAGAAAAACTAAAATCTAGCCAATTCGTACCTCTGAGGTGAAGGCAACCAACGCCTAGGGTTCATATATGTGAAGGCTGCAGATTACATACCAAAAATATAGATCATAGGTAGCTAGAATTACTAGGCTATTAAGCTATTAACCACACCTAATAGTGTTATTTCCCTAGTATCCTTTCCTTGGACTAGTTCGTGCATCTAAAGATGTGCGCCGAAATCTCTTGAAGCTTGAAAATTGTACACTAAATACTTAACCAATAGACTATGAAAGATTTTCTAGTTCGAACTGAACCCTTAGATCGTGAACAAAACAATGGATCACGAAGAAAAACCTCCTAATGAAGCATTAATGAGTTATCCAAGCGTTACCTGGTCCAACCCGTCCCAATCTACAATGATAGTGATAGCCAATGTGGTTCGCGGGAGAATGGATTTGATGAATCTAGTTATTGTAGAGATCTTCCAAAATTTTTTAATTAATTTCTTCACAACTAAGAAATGAGTTTTTTTTTATAGCGACATAGCAATATTTATGGCAGAGAGGTACGAACAATCTATAGTCCTATCCAGTAAGATGGAAGCATAATGAAATTATGTATTGCATTCAATTTAACATGGTTATCTGTAATCTGTTGTTGTAATTAATCATCATCGATGGTCTCTAATTATGTAATTAGGTGTGGGAGAAAGGTGGGATGAAGCAAGAAAGCAAGAATCCAAACATTATTTACGAGTCTCCTGTTATGTAAAACAGATATATATTCCTACACACGCCAACACCATTTATAGCTTAGCGTAGCTGACAGAGGAAGATAGAGTTAGCGGCCCTATAACTTAGAGTAGCTGACACACACCATCTATATCTTAGCATAGCTGATAGAGGAAGGTAACTGCACCATAAATTATCAAGAGAGTAAATTTGATTTGACCTCTCCAGATAGAATTAACGACTTGCATTTGAGATATCAATCACTTATATATACATACATTCATTCAATTCATCATGATATCAGTGTGAAAGAACCCAGTATCTATGATGTGTGGCGCTCCCATTTCCCACACCCACATCAAATCGTTGAATATTTCTTAATATTATAAAGATAATATCTATTGTTTTAGCCAAAACAAATTCACAGACAATAAATAAATTTTAATAGATTTTTCTCTGTCCGTACTACAAATATATCCCACCATTGTTTTAACAATATTGGGATTACTTGGAATTGTTGGACTTTAGTTATTGGAGAAAAGAAGAAAATATTATTAGTAATATATATATATATATATATATATATATATATTAAAAAGAAACATATATCACATTGATATATTCAATGTGTTTAAATATAATAAATCACGGCGTTATGTTACTTGAATATGCTGAACGGGAGTGCATCTTGATTCCTTATCATTCAATTGTTTTCATTAAATGTTGAATAATCCACTGGTTGGAATCAACCCGAGTCAGCTTTCCTTGCCCTACGCTCACATAAACTAAATGAGTATCGAGGAAATATTTATCTTTAAATTAGCCGTGCATGCCATTTGACCTAATCGTTGCTTGGAGATTGTTTTTACGAGTGTATTTTATGGATGTTATATATTATTTGAAGTGATATTATAACAGAATAGTTCCACCCGAGTTACATGTATGAGTTGCATGCCTATACTTATATAGGGTATGTAAATATCTATAAGATTTTTTTTTATTTTTTATCATTTGATTTGACATCGAATGGTTCGAGAGAAGGGTACGATCAGTTATAAATTTTAGCGTATAACCATCGTTCCAAATGCAAGGTCTCTTTTCTTTTAATTTTTTTTTGACTTTGCTATTTATAATATTGAATATAACAAATGAATTAAAATAATAATAATAATAATTTATTTTTAAGGTTACAGTCAATCCAGCACATCAAATTGGTGTATGAGACCTTCTTGTTTGTGGAACAAGGGACTCCCCTCCGCCCAGCGATTTGACTAGTAAAGTCTACGAAGGTATACATACCCTACCCCCCTCTGAACCTGTAACCTCTTAAGAGGAAACACATGTTCTTACAAATATATGTGGTATATTAAGGAATTGTGTGACCATGGGAAACACAGAGAATGCAACAAGGGCCATCAATTTGAAAATTAACTGATTTATCTTGAAGGGAAAATCATTTAATTAATTGAAACATATTCATTGGAACCAAAGAATCATCTTATAATAAAATCACCACTTTTACTAATCTCGATATAGTCTGGTGTCATCACGCAGGCATATTGATTTTGATTCTTCAATTTTTAGATTTTAGATATTCGTTCTTTTTTTTTTATAATTAMTTTCTAAAATAATGTATTATTATTATTATTTTGGAATATTTTGGATATTAGTTTTTYCATTTTATTATATTTTTTACAATAATYTTTTTYTTTAAATATATATATATATATATATAYATATATATATATATTCAAAATTTAATTACCTATAAACCAAAAACATAATAAACATTAACATAATAAACATTWTATTTCACCAGATTATTATAAATTGGTTTGTTTTGAATGTGATAATAACATGGTCYAGTAAGGATTTCATTTCAAATTTATGTAGGTCTTAAAACTTSAAATGTTCTAAAAATAGGGTGAGTTACATACAATTTTTTTTTTAATGGGAGGTAAGCAAATATATTCCAATGAAGTAAGTAAAAAAATGTAAGTAAATATACTCCAATAAAGTAAGTAMTAAAAAAAATGAAATAACCTTTTGGTTAGTTATATATAAGTTTTGGTTGGTTATATATATATATATATATATATATATATATATATATATATATAATTTTGATATCATTCTTTAAAGTAAATATCAAGAAAAAATTCCACATAAATGTGTCAATGCATTGGACATAACCAAAAACAATTAAATTGGGTGAAAGTAAAAAACCGCTTAAAATTATACATTTTTCCCAAAAATGGTTTGTTTGGCATTTATTATATTACAATTTGGAGGCCAACACATCATACTCTTTATAGTCATTAAAATTAGTTTTCAATCATGTTTACCTCACATGATAAATTATATATAATCACTATGCCTTTTTAATATATGTTGGTATATATAAAAGTATGTTATATATGAATAGTAATTTGTAATGATTATTTTAATATAGGTACGGCCTAAGAAAAAACAAAAAAAAACATTTTATCCCAAAATAATTTACTAATTTACTATGGTTATTATGTATGTTATATAATTTGAGTTCTTAAAAGATGGTTTAAACGTAACTATCAAAACAATCCTTAGTGTATGTGGTTGATCTATAAAGAAGTGTATAACATATAGTAAAGAAAGGTCCAAAAAAGAATTGTTAAATAACAGTGGTAGGTAAGAGAAAGTGATATAAAAAATAAATACTCTAATATATATATATTAAGATATCAATTAACATTCATAAAGAAATAATGAAAGAACACAAATGTAAAATATATAACATATAGAAAGCATATGAAAGGGAGAAAAGATAGTGTAATATGAATAATTAAAGGTGAGATATAAGTGGTATTATTAGGAAATGACATGACTATGTAAGCAGGATAAGACAATGAGAGGTAGTAAAATAATAATTATAAAAATATGATTAAAAATAATATAAAATGAAAGAATAAAAATAATGAAAAATGTAGTAAAGAAGATATATAAAGATGTATAAAATGTATAATGAATACAATAATTATGACAATTAAATAAAATAATAATATCACAAAATGGTCAAAATGGTCAAATTAATAGTTAAAATAAATAAAAAAAGAAAAAAGAAAAATAAATAAGTAATAGTAATAATAATAACGAACAATATATAATAAAATATATAATAAAGGTGTAAATAGAATTATTAATGAAATAAAAGATTAAGAAAATGGGGAAAGGCATGGTATAGGTAAATAGAAGAGGTAGTCCAAAAATGCATATAGTAATGAATTAAAATAAAATAATAATATTGTTACTAGAATGTAATAGTAAATATAGTGTAGAATAAAATATACAATAAGATGTAAACATGTAAATAGCAAGTAAAGAAGGAAAAGATTTAAGAGAAGAAGATAAAAAAAAAATCATGAAAAGTGGTTATGAAAAGGGAATGTAAAAATTAAAGGCAATAAAAATAAGTAAGGAAGTAAATAGATAAATAAAAGTGGCAGAACAAAAAAAAATAAAAAAAAATGATAGTAGTATAAAAAGAAAAATATTAGTATGAAAATTAAGGAGTGGGGCAATGTGATAATGCAAAAGTTGTCATGTGATAATTGAATGCTAAGATTATATATATATATATATATATATATAACAAATAAAATAGTAGCTCAGTTAGGAAGTGATTATAAGAAAAGAGTAAATAAGGAAACCAGAAGGCCTTCATAGTAGAGGAGGATTTTATTAGTGAGGGTGAGAGCAGGACTCTAGCGAGACCAATAGGGGAAGGTGTCATCTGGTGCGCAACAACATCAGAAACTAGGCAGACATATGCTAGTATATCGTGGCTTCTAGAGAGGATACACTTTCACTACACCTTAACGACCAACACCTCATCAACATACTCCTTACCGGGGACCACAGCATCAGTAGCAGCATCGACCGCATCAACCATTGTTTATGCATGTTCAGTGGAACAAACCAGGATTCCAGGTCGGTGGACTGTCAGCTTCTACTTCGGGTTCCAGGAGTACTGGACTGAAGAAGGGGTGTTGGACTTGTGGGGAGCCACACTACTAGCACGGTTTCCCAATGGAGAGGACTAGAGCATCTGGATCAGCTGGACCCAATATCGTGATAGATTTGGGTACGACCCATTAGGTTCATGCAGTGGTGAATAACTGTCAGGAAGAGAACCAATCAACTGTGCTCGAGACGTCAGGTACCGTCATTGACCAGACCCTTAGTATTTTGATATATCCCAGTGCTACCAAGATTTTCATTTATAGTGCAGCGCTAAAAAGGATTAAGGTAAAGGTAGTCAAATAGGATGAGTTTAGCTTTATAGAGATGGATTCGAGAGACAAACATAAGGTTGGAGGAAAGGTTACATGTTGTACCCTTAACCTAGGACAGTTTGTCACCAGGAACAACCTGTACGTCATGATATTAGGATCTTATGATGTTGTGATCGGTATGGACTGGTTTGAATCGCATGAGGAAATACTCAAATGTAAGACAAAAGAATTGAGCTTGGTCGATGATGAGGGACAGATACACGTGATTGTAGGTCGAAACCAGAGATTTTCCCTGAGGTTCATCTCCTCCTTGCAGTTACAAAAGAGAATGCATAAGGGGTGTAATCTTTATGCGATCCTTGCGTTAAACGAAAAGGGAGTAGCGGAAGGTCTAGAACTCCTTCCAGTGATGAGAGAATTTTTTGACATCTTCCCAAAGGAGTTACCTAGGATTTCATTGGAGAGGGAATTAGAGTTTACCATAGACCTAAAAATGGGGACTGAACCAATAGCGAGAATGCCTTATCGCATGTCAACCCCAGAGTTACAGGAGTTGAGAATGCAACTGAAGGAGTTTTTGGACCTGGGACTTATACGTCTGAGTGTGTCACCATGGGGTGCACCTGTTATATTCATATGAAAGAAGGATGGGTCATGGAGACTCTGCATTGACAACCGTCAATTGAACAAGGAAACGATCAAGAATCAATATCCATTGCCAAGGATTGATGATATGTTTTATCAGATGAAGGGTACGACAATGTTTTCAAAGATCGACTTGAGATTAGGGTATCACCAGTTACGAATCAAGGAGGATGACGTCCCTAAGACTTCCTTTAAGACGCGGTTTGGACATTGCGAGTATATTTTTTTACCATTTGAACTGACAAACACCCCAAGGGTATTTATGAGTTTGATGAACGGGGTGTTTTGTGAGTACTTGGACAAGTTTCACCAAGTATTCATTGATGATATTTTGATTTACTCCGGGACGATGGAGGAGCATGAAGAGAACTTGCGCTTGGTACTACCGTGTCTGCGAGAGCAAAAATTGTATGGGAAATTGTCCAAATGCTCGTTTTATCAATCGAATATTCACTACTTAGGGAATGTCATTTCCAACGAAGGTATCGTCATGGATCCAACAAAGGTCAAGGCTACTAGAGAATGGCCTATTCCGACAAATGTCCCATAAGTGTGTAGATTCATGGGTTTAGCAAGATACTATCTACGGTTTTTCGAAGGATTTTCGAATATAGCAAATTCGATCACAGAACTGCAGAAGAAGAACAAGAGGTTTGTTTGGACCGAGAAATGTGTGGAATAATTTAGGAGGCTCAAGGAGTTGTTGACATAAACATCGATACTAAAATTCCCTAACATAGACCCAGACTTCTTGGTATGCACTGACTCATCCAAGGAAGGCTTAGGCAGAGTCTTGATGAAAGAGGGTCGAGTTATCTCTTACATATCGACAAAAATTGAGAAGGTATGAGGAGAACTATGCGACGCACGATTTTGATTTGTTAGCCATTGTTTATGCCTTGAGATTTTGGAGACACTACCTTATTGGAGGAAAATTTGAACCAAAAATGGACCGCTGTGGACTACAACATATCTTTACACAAATCGACCTGAACACATGACAACGACGTTGGTCGGAATTGCTTCGCGAGTACGAATTCGAGATTACTTACATAAAGGGATAGTGAACCGAGTGGAAAATGCATTAAGTTGGAGACCACACATCTTTTTGGTGTTGCCTCTTCAGACGAATCTACGTGAGAAGATTCTAACTTTATAGCGCGATGAGGACCGTTACAAAGAGGTCAAGGATTTTATCGGACAAAACACAATGATGGTACCAAGATTTCAAGGATTTACATTTGATGAAGATGGATTATTGAGGTTTAAATATCAGATTTACGTACCATTGAACAAGAAGTTGAGGATTTTGATCCTAAACGAGGCTCACAAAGCAGTGTACATGGCTCACCCAGTAGTCATGAAGATGAGGGTGAACCTTAAACCCTTATTCTTCGGGAATGGAATTAAGAAAAACATAGTCAACTATGCAGCCAGATGTCTATAATATTAGCAGGTAAAGGTTGAACATAGACATCTAACAGGATTACTACAACCATATGCTATTCCGAAATCAAAATGGGAGGTTATTTCGATGGATTGCATTGTTGTATTTCCCGTTATGGAATAATTTTTGTGGAAGTCGACACTCTGATGAAGAGTGCTCATTTTATTCCTATGCATACGAATTATCAAGAACCTGACATAGTGTAATGTCCCCCACCTCTTATAGAGGTTATGAGGAGACTCAGTGGCCTGGGCACCCCCACTAGGTCATAGTCTCACACTGAGGGGGGGAAAAGTCAAGAAGTTAAAAGTTATATTTTTAAGTTGACTTAAGAAAGGAAAAGGATAAAGGAGTAAAATATAACTCAACAAAAGAATAGAAAATTAACCCTGAGAGTTAACCTAACTCAACAGAGAATTAGAAGGAAAAGTATAAGTAAGAGGTTGGGGTGCACCTATTACTCATTATGGTTTTGGATTAGCATTTGCTATTGCTCTTGAGAATTCAGTTTGGGGGTTTTGTTGTACAAACCCTTGTGAGCAACTCAGTGGTGAAACATCCACTCACCTTGTTCCGCATCTTGGTCTCAGGAATGAAAGACTCCTCCACACCATTATAGTCTCAACCCATCTCCATCTAGTGCTTCAGAAGGTAGCAAGTTGTATTGTTCTTATGTTTCCAGCAAGGGAACACCATCATCTAGAGGGAGGTTCGATCCAACTTATCCTAAGGGCCTGGGGCCATTCCGATAGTTGGGTTTTGTTTGTAGGGGAAGGACCATCAGTTTGAGGGCTTTTCTGAAGGGTTATCATCATTCTACATTTGTCTGCAGATTGGGATGTCTTGGAGCCATAAGGGACGTCCAATGATTCAGTAAAACTCAAATCTAGGGAGATCTGCTTGAGATTTGAGTCTGAAACTTCTCCCACATTCTCATAGCCCGATCTATATTCTTGGAGAGTTTCAGAGAATTTGGAGGCCTCCTTCATCAGGGCTGAACCATCTAGGGTTTCAGTCATCCAGTGGGGCACACAATTCAGGGAGGAATTCAGATCTACGGGGTTTGAGAGTGGATTTGGGAATTTGGACATTTGGGTTGTCCTTACAGTTGCCCGATATCTCATTTGGAATAATTCTCGGGATGATTGGACACTTTTGGTAGCAGGGAAGAATTATTGAGGGCTTCAGCATTCTAGCAGGGCGTGGCACTTTCCAGCTTGGAGGTTGAGCATTAGTACGCCTCAGATCTCCTTGATTCAGTCTTCATTGTATATCCAGCCTTTGGAGGCTTATTTTGTATTATCGGGAGCATTTTGTAGCAGCTCATATCTATCGCTTGTATGACCATCTGAGGTTTATGCCAGATCGTCCATCTATTGTATCGATCTTACATTGCTCATAATAAAAAGTTCAGATATTTGCTTGTGCTTCTACATCTTGAATATATTGTGATCTCCATGTGTTGATGAATCTTGTATAAATTAGTATTAGTTAGTGATTCCAAGAAAGAATTTGGCTTGGGATCATTAGAGTGGTATCATAGCATCGATCCTCCAAGACTGTGGAGAGATCAACGTATGCAGAGGTACAATGGAACTGTTATGGGTCGGAGGAAGAAAAACAATAGTGAAACAAAGGCAGAAATGGAAGGGTCAGGGGATGACCATGAGCCTCAGGGCTTGGCTCTATTAGTAGTCGAATTTGGTAACTTCCAACAAAACATGAACTGCACAGAAAGCACATTGGTCTGACAGTTGGACGAGTATCAGGAAACCAGTAGAAGGGGACAGGCCAAAATCTCTGAAACCTTGAAGAAAGTTGATGAGAATCTACAGAAAACGAAAAAGAACCAAACTAGGATAACGAACCTTCTTATGCAAGTGACCCATCGAGGCAAGGATCCTGATACGTATGGGATTAAGGAGGTTGGGGGTTCTGGTGGAACCCATGAGGAAACCAGATATAACCCGGAGAAAGTATCGGGATCTGAAGGAAGTCTGGGAGGTGGCACATTCCATGGACAGATGGGTAGCAGGGCCAATCATAGGCCATAGATGCTAGTGTTCATAGATGAACAACTAGGTCGAAACTCAGATAGCAGAGCTAACCCTAGACCATACATACCCACATTCACTGATGAGCAAGGGCAACAGGATTAGGTTGAATATTTTGTGGAATAATTAGCCAGGAGTACCAGGGAATACTACAACCTGGATATGAAAGTTCAAATACAGATGTCCCTAGACCAGTATTGTCAACTCAGGTTCAGAAACTAGCCTAGGATGAACCATAGGGGAATCTTTGAGTTTGAGTGAAGGGAAGGGAAGATAAAGATTCCATACTTTGATGGTACGACTAGTATGACATCACAAGCATGGGTGCAGAAGTTGGATACTTACCTGCAGCTTAACTCCATGAGAGAGATGGAGGCCATCAACTTTTCCACCATGTACTTAGATGGAAAGGCCCACGACTGGTGGTACCATGGACTCACCACACTCGGCCACAACCAAATTGTATCCTATACAGAATTCACTCAAAGTCTCATTGATAGATTTGATCTAGGAGATCCTGAGTTACATTTCCAAGAGCTCACCCAACTCAAGCAAACAGGTATGCATGAGGCATACATTGATGAGTTCCATAGGTTAGCAGTGATGGTGGAAGATATGTACCCAACCAGGCTCATGATTCTCTTTACAGAAGGATTGATGGAACCCTTGAAGTGTTGGGTTAAGGCCTTCAAGCCTACCAGCCTATAGGAAGCCATTTGGAAGACAAGGGATCTGGGTCCAACTGCTAAACCAAAATTCATACCCAGACCACCTCTTAACAATGGTGGAAGAGATCAAAGGCCTCCAATAAACTAGGGAGGACGTGACCCTAAGGGTTATGACAGGGGTCATGGCAGAATAGATGACAACACTAGGAGGGAACTGATAAGGAAGCAACTCTGCTTCACATGAAAGGAGCCATGGAATCCCTCACACAAGTGCATGGGATGAGGACAGGTACATTACATTGAGGTCACTTCAGATGATGAAGAAGAATATGAGTATGGTCAGATACAAAACATGGAGGCCAAAACGTTATAGGCAACAAAAGAGGAGGTTCCAGAACTAGAATATGCGGCTGGGGAGAAGGCTACGTTGGAAACTATTAGCGGGGTACCCAAGTTCAACACCTTCAGGATGAGAGGGGTCTTGCAAGGACAGAGAGTGTCGGTTTTGATTGATGGAGGATATTCCCACAATTTCATTGATGCATCATTACTGAAGAGGAGGCACATACCTACAGTAGAGTTTGAAGGATTCAAAGTGGAGGTAGCAGGTGGTAGTACTATGCCCTACAACAGATACATACCAGGTATGAAACTCACCTTGGGAAGGCATAAGTTAGTTCAGGATGTGTATGTGATGGATCTTCCCGATACCAACATCATCCTAGGGGTGCAGTGGCTTAGCACTTTAGGACCCATCACCACAAAGTACAAGACCATGGAAATGTCCTTTATGGAGGAAGGAGGACGAAAGGTTGTTCTCAGAGGCATGACAGGTAACTCTACCAGAGTGGTCACGGCCAAGAGGATGGAATCCATCTTCAGAAGGGAAGAAATTGTATATGCAAAAGAATGTAAGGTCTCAACACGGGTGGATGAGAAGGGAAAGGTGCATTACACACCAGAGAGCAAAAGAATCCTTGACAAGCACCAGAAAGTGTTTGGGCCGATTCCTCCAGGTGTGCCACCAGATAGGGGGTTTGAGCACATCATTGAGCTAGAATCAGGGACTAATCCTATTATCACCACACTCTATAGGCATCCCAAGAAGTATAAATACGATATAGAGAAGGCCATCAAGGATATTATAGACATGGGACACATCAGACCGAGTTGAAGCCCATTTGCTTCGTCAGTAGTCTTGGTGAAGAAGAAGGATGGAACGATGAGAATGTGCATTGACTTCCTGGATTTGAATAAAAAGACGATCAAAAATAGGTACCCCATACCCAGGATTGATGAGTTGTTGGATGAGCTGCATGGAGCTATATATTTCACAAAAATTGATCTTCGCTCGGGCTACCATCAAATCAAAATGAGGGAGGAGGACATCTCAAAACCAACCTTTAGGTGTCACTACAACCATTACGAGTTTTTGGTGATGCCCTTTGGGTTAACTAATGCCCCAACCACATTTCAGTCTTGCATGAACCATGTGTTCAACAAACAACTGAGGAAACACTTGTTGGTATTCTTTGATGACTTTCTTATTTACAGCAAGACCTCGGAGGAACACCTTCGACATGTGGACCAAATCCTATCAATCATGGAAGAACAGTAACTATACGCCAAGGAATCCAAGTGTGAGTTTGGAAAGATAGAAGTGCTTTACTTGGGACACATCAAAGAGGAAAAAGAGGTACAAGTACACCAGGAGAAAATAACAGCCATTAGGGAATGGCTTACTCCGAAAACACTCACAGAACTGAGGGGATTCCTCGACCTATGCACATACTATAGGAGATTTGTCAAAGAGTTTTCTCAACTATGTGCACCCTTGACTGACCTGACCAAAAATGGGTCCTTTAAATGGAATGATGAGGCCCAAGTCACGATGGAGAAAATGAAAGAGGTCATGAGCACCTTCCCAGTTCTATCTCTTCCTGATTTCGGCATACCCTTCACTTTGGAGTGTGATGCGTCGGGGGAAGGTATAGGGGCCGTGTTGATGCAGAATAGGCACCCCCTTTCCTATGAAATCCAGAAACTCAGGGGTCCTGAACTACTTTATAACATTTATGACAAAGAAATGCTGACTATCATGCATGCACTAGGCAAATTTAGGCAATATTTGGTAGGTACAAGGTTTGTGGTCAAATCAGACCATAACAGTCTTAAATATCTATTGGAGCAGAAGGATTTGAATGAAAGACAACAAAAATGGGTAAGAAAAATACAATCCTATGACTTTGACATTGAATTCATCAAAGGGAAAAACAACGCAGTGGCCGATGCATTATCTAGAAGGCCATCCATTTTTTCCATGTCCGGTATGTCAATCAATTGGAAGGAACACTTGATAGTGGAATATGCAAAGGATCAGTTTGCTTGTCAACTGTTGGATGGGTAAATACAGGATGACAACTTCAGGGTCATAAATAACCTCATCTATTACAAAGGCTGAATCATTTTAGTTCTTGGATCATCTCTCAAAGCTAAGATCCTACATGCATGTCATAACTCACTAGTAGCAGGGCATCGATAAGATGTACAGGCAGGTGAGAGAGAGATTTGCAAGGAAATTCCTCAAGGAAGATGTGATGAAGCATGTCAAAGAATTCACTACCTGCCAAGAAAACAAGGATGAGCACACGCACCCTGCAGGACTGTTGCATCCCCTACCTATTCCACAGCACAAGTGGGAAAGTATATCCATGGATTTCATTACAAGGTTGCCCAGAGCATAGGGGAAAGATTTCATTTTCATGGTGGTAGACAGGTTGACTAAGTTTGCACACTTTTTCCCCATAGCCACAGACTTCAGTGCAGCACAGGTGGTCTAATTATTTTTCAGAGAGGTGTTCAGACTACACGGCCTACCCAAAACCATCATCGGTGACAGGGACAGTAGATTCATGAGTACATTTTGGAAGGAGTTGTTCAGATTAGTGGGTACAATATTGACCCCTAGTACTAGCTATCATCCTCAGACGAATGGTCAGACTAATATAGTCAACAAATGGGTGGAAGGTTACCTCAGAAACTACGTAGCAGGACAATAGAAAGCATGGGTCAGATGGTTACATTTGGGAGAATATTGCTACAACACCACCCAACATAT
>JZKD02S1786897.1:49781-60377 GCA_000966675.3 Picea glauca
AGGTCAAAAACCCTGCACACTCAATAAAATTGAGTCAATAGCACCTGTCTACATCAACTAGTAACACATCATGTCGTCTGTCAATCGCATCATAATCAAGTATAAATGGTCTAACATCAAAAAGGTCCATATCACTTGTGAGCAAGTGTCCTCAAATAATAAGTTTTCTCAGTGAGCCAGAGCGAGATGTTACATACAATATGTTCTGTTTTCTTTCTGAGTTCTTTTAAAAGGTTCGGAAACCCATGAACAAATTTATAGTATGTAGCAGTAGTACTCTCTTGTACATACTACACATCCTACGATTTACTATTCCTGTCTTAAGCATGTATTAATGTTTTTGTAAATATAGAAAGCAGTTTATGTGTATGGAAAGGAGATTATGTAAGTATTATTGTAATCTTGAATATTTGCATACAGTCTCCCCTTAACTATGGTGAACGTCCAATACCCAAATCCTTTTTGATAACGAATATTTTTCGAGTTCGCTCATCGAATATCGTTTTTGGATTCTCTTGTTGTTTCTTGAAATTGACCGTAACCCTCGGTGTTATTGTTCTTTTATCAATATGAAATAATATTAACATTTGGTGTAGTTACCCTATGGTAATGTATCTTTATGTTCTATGAGGAAAATTATGATAGATATGATATCGTTATCTCTGTAATTACTTCCTTCGATTCTTGATTTCCCTATGTTAAGGGATCAAGTTTAGTCTATGAGGAAAACATTGATATTTTTACTCCTTTAAATGTGATCGTCGTCTCTGTGGTTAGTCTCTTTAATTATTATCCATAATTACTCTTTGGAATTAGTCTTTGTAATAGACTCTATAATTACTTATTTGTACTTATTCTCTGTAATTACTCTCTATAATTAGTCTTTGTACTAGTCTTGGTAATTATTTCTCTGTAATTAGTCTCTACAATTAGTCTCTATAATTAGTCTTTGTAATAGACTCAGTAATTTATTAATTTGATATAATGTGGTATAAATTCCCCTTGATAATTTTATGGTTAACTTCACGGTACGCTCTATATTTAGAGAACTCCAAATATTTATTGGATTGATAAAAGTAAAGGATTTATGTTGTTGTATATGGTCTAAAATTCATAGCCTTTAGAATATTTTATATCGATACAAATTTTGATGATGGGTCCCTTTTTCTTTCCAGGGAACCCATCATACTTTTACAATCCTCCTTCTCCTCTCATACCATGGAACAAAACTAACTCACAAGGAAAGAAACGACCGAACTAATTCTAGGTCGAGATAAGTTTATGCCCTTTTCTTGTTCTGTTTATTTTGGTCCTTCAGTAATTTCATGAGATATTAATAATACTTTTGGTTTCCCTTTGTAGGTTAAAATCACATGCTTCGATTTTGTGAAGGGATACTTCCTATATTTAAAAGGTACTCATTTTCCATCGCAAAATAGCTTCTTAATGATATTTTCTTCTACATATCGAATGAGATATTTGCACTATATTTTATTCTTAACGTGATCTGTTATAAACAAATGATGTGGATTCTTTAAATTTTGTTTTAAAATAAACAATATATATTATTGGGTATGTATAACCCCATCTGTATGAATATGTTATTTGAAAACAAGATCTACAAGGCCTTGTTGACATTCGTTTGGGCCTATAAAACTGCATAATTATAATTTGTAAATTTGATTTCTAAGACCCATTGTTTCAGATAACTATTCTTCTTATTATATATATATTACATTTTAACTTCCCTTATTATCTCCTTAATTCTTATCACATGAGTGTTTCCTTACTCCACTGGTTCTAGAGAGAATGTATTAGAAGAAGTAAAAACATATACAATTTACTTATTATTGTTTTGATACCATCTAATCTCTTTGGTTTCACTTCTTTTCCTTTTATGAAATAGTTAGTTTCATGATGAGATGTAACATACCTATCCACCTAGGTCGTGTCATGCAACAAAAACACTTTCATTCTATGATACCATATTGTGGCATCCAATTGGGATATGCCACATAAAATTTGCAAATTGTATAAAAAATTAAAACATATACATGCACATAAAATCTTGTGGAACTTTATATATAAAACTTAAAATAGAAGAATACATTCTAAAAATGCACCGATTCATACAAAATAATAATAAAAATACACATGCAAAAGACACGGGAAAAACCCATAAAAATAAACGTATAAATAATAATGGAGCATGTAATTTAACACAGAATTGACACTTATCTTGGTAAGCATATCACCAACTGCATGTAGAACTTACACAAACTTCCCAACCTTATACCAGGCCACTCATCACTCTCAACAGTCGGTCACTCCCAAGCTGGGACTAAACTCCACTCGGGTAAAGGGATTCCTAACCGGGATGATGTATCTTATACAACAGGAAAGACTACATCACAGGTGCTAACTCAAACTAACATTCTACAGTCCCTCATTCCCCACATGCCTGTCCCACACCAAGAAGTGTGCCCCTTCTCTACTTAAAATTCCTTCGGTTTCCCCACTTCCTTTCCGGGGCTTCAACAATAGGATGAACATGAAGTCTCATAGCCCTGTAGCTTAATTTTGGCACCTTTGGGAAATCAATTCCCAAAATTTTCTCACCTAGAGAGAAATTGGTCATGTGCTTGACAACCCGCCTCTTCAGTATCCCATGGCCATGAAAACCTGCCTCTTCGGTACAGATCCCAATATAACTAGGTACATGTACAGGTTAGGGTACATGTATGGGTATGGGTACATGTACAATGACATGAAAGTATATATATATAGTTATAGGTATAGGTACAGATATAGGTACAAGAACGTAGGAAAGACAACTGAATGAGTGAGTGAGCGAATGATAGAATGAATGAATGAATCAATCAATGAATGAAATGAATTAGAAAATGAACTAAGTCCAAACTATATGTATGCATGTTCCCAACTTGACACTTTTCATGTTGAGAGTTACTTTGGTCAAATTTTCCCCATCCTTAGAACTTAGGATAAAGTAATTATCCATACTTTATATTTTAAGGAATATTAATATAATATTCCTTTTTGGCTTAACCTCACTATCTTACCCCTTATCTGTAACTTTTAGCCCCCCCCCCTTTCCCTAAATAGTGGAGTTTAGTCCCCCATACTCTTTTCTAGTGGTAGGTCTACACATAGTGATGTAATATATTATGGATAAGACATATACAAAAATAGGCTCACTGGCCTTTAGCATATAGGTTCTCTGGCCTAATTCAATGCATAAGCCTCCTAACTTATAATAAATTGCTCACCAGCCTATAAAACACAACATATACACAAAAGGCTCTATGGCCTCAAAATCACGTGCACTTAAGTTTGTTGTGCATAGTATCCTAGAATGTTCACACTTCATCATTTTAGTGCACAATACATGTGTGCACTATACCATGGAAGGTGCATGCAAAATAATATAAGAAACATCACCATATTAAGTACATTTTCATTTACAATTTGGGGTTCATCCTAGGGGTATTACAATCTCCTCCCCTTATTTATGCACTTTCCTCAGTGCATTATATACCATGTACCATTCAAATTCTTTAAAAATATCCAATATTTAGCTATTGGAAGCTTATTATCCATTTGGTGCTCTACTTTCCACCACCAATTTTGGTATTCATACTACAACTGGAAGTCAATTGATTTATTCAATAGCAATGCTTTCGGGAATAATTCAGCTCATTTTTGTTTATTATTTGGGTTGGTTGTTATTGATGTCAACCCTTGAACCAAGTCTGGTAGTGAATTGTGGTAGCACAAAGGTTTGGCTAATAGACCCAATATTGTTTGATGTATAATGGTATGAGTTTTAATATATTTTAAGGCGAGACTATTCTAGATGGATATTGCATGTCATTCCATTTCCATTGATATGTGGAACATCACATAACTCCTCACGGTTAGAGAGTTATGGCCATGTGAAGTTGGAGAACCCTCATGAGTCATCTAGAAGCCCTAAAAGGTCAAAGTAGTCAAAGTTGTTGCAAAGAAGAAATTATTTAAATAATAAAGTGAAGTGATGAGTGTACTATAATTCAAAGCGGATACAAAATAAATTCTTTAAATAATAATGTTAATGGAGAACTTACTAAGTGGACAAGTGGTTAGAAATGGGCTAGCCCTAAAATAAGGAAATTGGAAGAAATTATTTAAATAATAAAGTGAAACGATGAGTGTACTATAAGTCAAAGTGGATACAAAACAATTATTTAAATAATAAAGTTAATGGAGAAATTACTATGTGGACAAGTGGTTATAAGTGGGTTATCCCTAAAATAAGGAAAGTGGTTTAAGATGGTTAGAAGGTAACCCCTTGAGGAAGCTACATAAAAATATAAATAAGAGCAAGGCTCTCTCATTTAATTACCATTGATAATATTGAATATCTACAAGTGAGTGAGGTAACCAAAGGATATCTAAGACAAATTTTAGAGGGAAGGTGAAGTAAACAAGGACAAAATTCAAGGGAGGATAAAGTCTTTTGATGATACTTTCTAAGGTATGTTATTTACAGGTCATCTCACCATTTTCGCAAGAAATTTTCTTCTACAATGATTTAGACAAAGAAAACTGGAGGCCGTTGAGAAAACATATCCAAGAAATTGTGATAGATATTTAATATTATGGGTCATTGTATTTTGGGAGTTACACTCTGTGGAAAATAGGGTTTATGGATAGTCCTTAAACTAGTCTAAAACATGTGTTTCAGGTAGAAACGACATAACGTCTTCATAAAATATCCAAATTCAATAACAACAAATCTATTGGTTAAAGTACAGTCTGTAGTATTATTTCTGCCATTTTCAGATTCATACAACAAATATTATGTGTGGGGCATGCTCTACAAGTTCTCTCTCTATAATAAGCCAGAATTCAACAAGGTATGCCATTTTTGCTGAAACTTCTTTTCTTAGAGGTTCCAAGTAGTGAAACCTAGAGGAATTGCATAAAAGAAATTGAAGAAAATTGTGTACTATTTTCATATCTTTATTCATTAAAGTTACATGGTTATGGTTATTGCAAGTTAGGGTTGTTGACTAATTCAAAATTAGTCACATGAGACTAAAGTAAATTTTGATGAAAACGATAGTCTCTTGTTGTTAAAGTTAAGGAAGGTTTGCAGGTATGTAATCATATACACCAAGTCTGTTATAGATTTACAAATCAGATTTGGATGATGAAATTGATGAGGAGTTTTGGTTGAGGTACATGTTGGGTACATGGTTGAGACAAGTAGTTGATGAGTTGGAACATACATGAGGTNAGGTCAAAAACCCTGCACACTCAATAAAATTGAGTCAATAGCACCTGTCTACATCAACTAGTAACACATCATGTCGTCTGTCAATCGCATCATAATCAAGTATAAATGGTCTAACATCAAAAAGGTCCATATCACTTGTGAGCAAGTGTCCTCAAATAATAAGTTTTCTCAGTGAGCCAGAGCGAGATGTTACATACAATATGTTCTGTTTTCTTTCTGAGTTCTTTTAAAAGGTTCGGAAACCCATGAACAAATTTATAGTATGTAGCAGTAGTACTCTCTTGTACATACTACACATCCTACGATTTACTATTCCTGTCTTAAGCATGTATTAATGTTTTTGTAAATATAGAAAGCAGTTTATGTGTATGGAAAGGAGATTATGTAAGTATTATTGTAATCTTGAATATTTGCATACAGTCTCCCCTTAACTATGGTGAACGTCCAATACCCAAATCCTTTTTGATAACGAATATTTTTCGAGTTCGCTCATCGAATATCGTTTTTGGATTCTCTTGTTGTTTCTTGAAATTGACCGTAACCCTCGGTGTTATTGTTCTTTTATCAATATGAAATAATATTAACATTTGGTGTAGTTACCCTATGGTAATGTATCTTTATGTTCTATGAGGAAAATTATGATAGATATGATATCGTTATCTCTGTAATTACTTCCTTCGATTCTTGATTTCCCTATGTTAAGGGATCAAGTTTAGTCTATGAGGAAAACATTGATATTTTTACTCCTTTAAATGTGATCGTCGTCTCTGTGGTTAGTCTCTTTAATTATTATCCATAATTACTCTTTGGAATTAGTCTTTGTAATAGACTCTATAATTACTTATTTGTACTTATTCTCTGTAATTACTCTCTATAATTAGTCTTTGTACTAGTCTTGGTAATTATTTCTCTGTAATTAGTCTCTACAATTAGTCTCTATAATTAGTCTTTGTAATAGACTCAGTAATTTATTAATTTGATATAATGTGGTATAAATTCCCCTTGATAATTTTATGGTTAACTTCACGGTACGCTCTATATTTAGAGAACTCCAAATATTTATTGGATTGATAAAAGTAAAGGATTTATGTTGTTGTATATGGTCTAAAATTCATAGCCTTTAGAATATTTTATATCGATACAAATTTTGATGATGGGTCCCTTTTTCTTTCCAGGGAACCCATCATACTTTTACAATCCTCCTTCTCCTCTCATACCATGGAACAAAACTAACTCACAAGGAAAGAAACGACCGAACTAATTCTAGGTCGAGATAAGTTTATGCCCTTTTCTTGTTCTGTTTATTTTGGTCCTTCAGTAATTTCATGAGATATTAATAATACTTTTGGTTTCCCTTTGTAGGTTAAAATCACATGCTTCGATTTTGTGAAGGGATACTTCCTATATTTAAAAGGTACTCATTTTCCATCGCAAAATAGCTTCTTAATGATATTTTCTTCTACATATCGAATGAGATATTTGCACTATATTTTATTCTTAACGTGATCTGTTATAAACAAATGATGTGGATTCTTTAAATTTTGTTTTAAAATAAACAATATATATTATTGGGTATGTATAACCCCATCTGTATGAATATGTTATTTGAAAACAAGATCTACAAGGCCTTGTTGACATTCGTTTGGGCCTATAAAACTGCATAATTATAATTTGTAAATTTGATTTCTAAGACCCATTGTTTCAGATAACTATTCTTCTTATTATATATATATTACATTTTAACTTCCCTTATTATCTCCTTAATTCTTATCACATGAGTGTTTCCTTACTCCACTGGTTCTAGAGAGAATGTATTAGAAGAAGTAAAAACATATACAATTTACTTATTATTGTTTTGATACCATCTAATCTCTTTGGTTTCACTTCTTTTCCTTTTATGAAATAGTTAGTTTCATGATGAGATGTAACATACCTATCCACCTAGGTCGTGTCATGCAACAAAAACACTTTCATTCTATGATACCATATTGTGGCATCCAATTGGGATATGCCACATAAAATTTGCAAATTGTATAAAAAATTAAAACATATACATGCACATAAAATCTTGTGGAACTTTATATATAAAACTTAAAATAGAAGAATACATTCTAAAAATGCACCGATTCATACAAAATAATAATAAAAATACACATGCAAAAGACACGGGAAAAACCCATAAAAATAAACGTATAAATAATAATGGAGCATGTAATTTAACACAGAATTGACACTTATCTTGGTAAGCATATCACCAACTGCATGTAGAACTTACACAAACTTCCCAACCTTATACCAGGCCACTCATCACTCTCAACAGTCGGTCACTCCCAAGCTGGGACTAAACTCCACTCGGGTAAAGGGATTCCTAACCGGGATGATGTATCTTATACAACAGGAAAGACTACATCACAGGTGCTAACTCAAACTAACATTCTACAGTCCCTCATTCCCCACATGCCTGTCCCACACCAAGAAGTGTGCCCCTTCTCTACTTAAAATTCCTTCGGTTTCCCCACTTCCTTTCCGGGGCTTCAACAATAGGATGAACATGAAGTCTCATAGCCCTGTAGCTTAATTTTGGCACCTTTGGGAAATCAATTCCCAAAATTTTCTCACCTAGAGAGAAATTGGTCATGTGCTTGACAACCCGCCTCTTCAGTATCCCATGGCCATGAAAACCTGCCTCTTCGGTACAGATCCCAATATAACTAGGTACATGTACAGGTTAGGGTACATGTATGGGTATGGGTACATGTACAATGACATGAAAGTATATATATATAGTTATAGGTATAGGTACAGATATAGGTACAAGAACGTAGGAAAGACAACTGAATGAGTGAGTGAGCGAATGATAGAATGAATGAATGAATCAATCAATGAATGAAATGAATTAGAAAATGAACTAAGTCCAAACTATATGTATGCATGTTCCCAACTTGACACTTTTCATGTTGAGAGTTACTTTGGTCAAATTTTCCCCATCCTTAGAACTTAGGATAAAGTAATTATCCATACTTTATATTTTAAGGAATATTAATATAATATTCCTTTTTGGCTTAACCTCACTATCTTACCCCTTATCTGTAACTTTTAGCCCCCCCCCTTTCCCTAAATAGTGGAGTTTAGTCCCCCATACTCTTTTCTAGTGGTCGGTCTACGCATAGTGATGTAATATATTATGGATAAGACATATACAAAAATAGGCTCACTGGCCTTTAGCATATAGGTTCTCTGGCCTAATTCAATGCATAAGCCTCCTAACTTATAATAAATTTCTCACCAGCCTATAAAACACAACATATACACAAAAGGCTCCATGGCCTCAAAATCACGCGCACTTAAGTTTGTTGTGCATAGTATCCTAGAATGTTCACACTTCATCATTTTAGTGCACAATACATGTGTGCACTATACCATGGAAGGTGCACGCAAAATAATATAAGAAACATCACCATATTAAGTACATTTTCATTTACAATTTGGGGTTCATCCTAGGGGTATTACAATCCCCTCCCCTTATTTATGCACTTTCCTCAGTGCATTATATACCATATACCATTCAAATTCTTTAAAAATATCCAATATTTAGCTATTGGAAGCTTATTATCCATTTGGTGCTCTACTTTCCACTGCCAATTTTGGTATTCATACTACAACTGGAAGTCAATTGATTTATTCAATAACAATGCTTTCGGGAATAATTCAGCTCATTTTTGTTTATTATTTTGGTTGGTTGTTATTGATGTCAACACTTGAACCAAGTCTGGTAGTGAATTGTGGTAGCACAAAGGTTTGGCTAATAGACCCAATATTGTTTGATGTATAATGGTATGAGTTTTAATATATTTTAAGGCGAGACTATTCTAGATGGATATTGCATGTCATTCCATTTCCATTGATATGTGGAACATCACATAACTCCTCACGGTTAGAGAGTTATGGCCATGTGAAGTTGGAGAACCCTCATGAGTCATCTAGAAGCCCTAAAAGGTCAAAGTAGTCAAAGTTGTTGCAAAGAAGAAATTATTTAAATAATAAAGTGAAGTGATGAGTGTACTATAATTCAAAGCGGATACAAAATAAATTCTTTAAATAATAATGTTAATGGAGAACTTACTAAGTGGACAAGTGGTTAGAAATGGGCTAGCCCTAAAATAAGGAAATTGGAAGAAATTATTTAAATAATAAAGTGAAACGATGAGTGTACTATAAGTCAAAGTGGATACAAAACAATTATTTAAATAATAAAGTTAATGGAGAAATTACTATGTGGACAAGTGGTTATAAGTGGGTTATCCCTAAAATAAGGAAAGTGGTTTAAGATGGTTAGAAGGTAACCCCTTGAGGAAGCTACATAAAAATATAAATAAGAGCAAGGCTCTCTCATTTAATTACCATTGATAATATTGAATATCTACAAGTGAGTGAGGTAACCAAAGGATATCTAAGACAAATTTTAGAGGGAAGGTGAAGTAAACAAGGACAAAATTCAAGGGAGGATAAAGTCTTTTGATGATACTTTCTAAGGTATGTTATTTACAGGTCATCTCACCATTTTCGCAAGAAATTTTCTTCTACAATGATTTAGACAAAGAAAACTGGAGGCCGTTGAGAAAACATATCCAAGAAATTGTGATAGATATTTAATATTATGGGTCATTGTATTTTGGGAGTTACACTCTGTGGAAAATAGGGTTTATGGATAGTCCTTAAACTAGTCTAAAACATGTGTTTCAGGTAGAAACGACATAACGTCTTCATAAAATATCCAAATTCAATAACAACAAATCTATTGGTTAAAGTACAGTCTGTAGTATTATTTCTGCCATTTTCAGATTCATACAACAAATATTATGTGTGGGGCATGCTCTACAAGTTCTCTCTCTATAATAAGCCAGAATTCAACAAGGTATGCCATTTTTGCTGAAACTTCTTTTCTTAGAGGTTCCAAGTAGTGAAACCTAGAGGAATTGCATAAAAGAAATTGAAGAAAATTGTGTACTATTTTCATATCTTTATTCATTAAAGTTACATGGTTATGGTTATTGCAAGTTAGGGTTGTTGACTAATTCAAAATTAGTCACATGAGACTAAAGTAAATTTTGATGAAAACGATAGTCTCTTGTTGTTAAAGTTAAGGAAGGTTTGCAGGTATGTAATCATATACACCAAGTCTGTTATAGATTTACAAATCAGATTTGGATGATGAAATTGATGAGGAGTTTTGGTTGAGGTACATGTTGGGTACATGGTTGAGACAAGTAGTTGATGAGTTGGAACATACATGAGGT
>JZKD02S1786897.1:61542-93752 GCA_000966675.3 Picea glauca
ACATAGGCATGGTTCCAAGGGGAGAAATGGCTACAAGGGGAGCATGAGTGATATGACTTCAGTATTGCACCTGAGTGTTTCAATCAATGCCAAAGGGGTATATTGTTGATTATTTGGGTTGGTTTTCATTGATGTCAACACTTGAAGAAAGTTCAATAGCGAATTTCGGTAGCACAAAGGTTTGGGTAATGGAACCAAGTTTATGTATAATGGTATGAGTTATAATATACTTAAAGGTAATACTATTCCAGATGGATAGTACATGTCATGCCATTTTTGTTGGTTTGTGGAAAGTCACATAACTCCTGACAGTTAGAGGGTTATGGCCATGTGAAGTTGGAGAACCCTCATGAGTCATCTAGAAGCCCCAATATGTCAAAGTAGTCAAAGTGGTTTCAAAGAAAAAATTATTTAAATAATAAAGTGAAGTGATGAGTGTACTATAATTTAAAGTGGATACAAAATAAATTCTTTAAATAATGAATTTAATGGAGAAATTACTAAGCAGACAAGTGGTTAGAAATGGGTTAGCCCTAAATTAAGGAAAGTGAAAGAAATTATTTAAATAATAAAGTGAAGTGATGAGTGTACTATAAGTCAAAGTGGATAAAAAGTAAATTATTTAAATAATAAAGTAAATGGAGAAATTACTAAGTGGACAAGTGGTTAGAAGTGAGTTAGCCCTAAAATAAGGAAAGTGTTTTAAGATGGTTAAAAGGTAACCCCCTGAAGAAGCTACATAAAAATATAAATAAGAGGCAAGGGTCTCTCATTTAATTACCATTAATAATATTGAATATCTACAAGTGATTGAGGTAACCAAAGGATATCTAAGGAAAATTCCAAAGTGAAGGTGAAGTAAACAAGGCAAAAATTCAAGGGAGGATAAAGTCTTTTGATGATGCTTTCTAAAGTATGTAATTTACAGGTCATCTCACCATTTTCACAATAATATTTTTATACTATACTTCAAACAACAAAATTGGGAGGTCATTGAGAAAACATATCCAATTAATTGTGATAAACACTTCATATTGTGGGTCATTGTATTTTGGGAGTTACACTCCGTGGAAAATAGGGTTTGTGGCTAGTTTTGAAACTAGTCTAAAACAAGTGTTTCAAGTAAAAATGACATAACTTCTTCATAACAGATCGAAATTCAGTAAGACTAAATGTATTGGTTACAGTACAATATTTAGTATTATTTCTACCATTTTCATATCCACACAACAAATATTCTGTGTGGGGATTGCTCGACAAATTCACACTCTAGAATAATTCAACATTGTATGCCATTTTTGTTGTAACTCGTTTTCTGAGAAGTTACAAGTAGTGAAACCTGGAGGAATTGCATAGAAGAAACTGAAGATCATTATGTACTATTTTCATATCTTTATTCATTGCATGTACATAGTTATGATTATTTCAAGTTACGATTGTTGACTAATCCAAAATTAGTCATGTGAGACTAAAGTAAAGTTTGATGAAAATGCTAGTCTCTTGTTCTTTAAGTTAAGGAGAAGGTATGTGATCATATACACTAGGTCTATTACAAATTTCCAAATCAGATTTGGATGATGAAATTGATGAGGGATTTTGGTTGAGGTATATGTTGGGTACATGGTTGAGACAAGTAGTTGATGAGTTTGCACATACATAAGGTGTATAGTTGATGATGTTGGTACATCTTGATGAGTCATAGTTGATGATGAGTTGATGCATGATTGCTACATACTTGGTACATGGTTGGAGGCACTTATTAGTAGTATTGTTGACACATGGTTTATGGATGATGTGGCATACTTGTCTTGGTATATTATTAGAAGAACATATTGATGATGATTATGAGTTGTTGTGTCATGCTTGGTTGATGCACATCTTGGTGATATTGTGCATATGGTTGAGAGTTGTTTTGGTGATTGATATTGGTGATTAGATCTGATTTGGCTCATAAGATTGAGGAAACATGTTGTTGTGATAGGTTGTTTGGACAAGTTATTTGTACATATTTGGTGCATTCTTGATGCACTCGTTGATGGTACATGTTGAGGTATAGGTTGGTGCATGGTTGATGCACTTGTTTATGGTACATTCTCATTAAAGGTTGTTTGGTACAGGTTGGTGCATGGTTGATGCACTTGTTTATGGTAGAGGTTGATTACAGGTTGATTGGTACAAGTTTACAATAGTATATCTCATAGTGATAGTGTTAAATTGGTTCACTCATTCTACTTTTATTGCAGGGTAGTTGGATGGGGCAAGGAAAACTAGTTGTAACCACCTTCCGGTTGTAGCCGGAGAACATAGGGGGTTGTAGCCTCCTTCTGGTTGTATCCAGATAATTGGGGAGTTGGATATTCCTTCAAGTTGTAGCCTGAGAAACTAGGGGGCTGAAGCCTCCTTCCATTTGCAGGTGGAAAACAATGGAAGTTGGTGCTTCCAATGAATGTAATTCTTAAATACATATTAGAAAACAACATTCAGTGGTTTTCTCTCACTTTGGGTTTCCACGTAAAAACACTGGTGTACTGTGTATGTGTATGATTGCTCATTTTTTCATTGTTTATTTACTCTGCAATTATTGCATGATAATGCTACATTGATATAACACTTTCATTTTATGGTTAAAAAAGATTAAATTGATCTATTACTGATTCACACCCCCTCTCAGTAATCCAAAAATTGTTGCATTTAACACACCCTTCTTATGGAAGCTACCATGATATAAGCATCCTTGGGTTCCCTTCTCCTTGTTGCACTCACCCTTCCAAGATCAGGCATCCCTTCACTACTACGAAGTCCTTCAATGATTCATATTGCCAATTCTTTTACATGTAAGGACAATGCTAACTTATTACCAGAACCCCACCAAGGTTCTACAATTATAGGGATTTAGCGTCCTCAACAAGAGTTCTTCTCTTCAATCATTCCAACTTTAATCAATATTATCTCATTTACATCACACATGCAGTTATCATGAGAGAACATTATAAAAAATCCATTTTAAAAATCAAATTATTTTCATAAGGAATTCGACTTTTCCCAAAATATGAAATTCTATTTCATAATATTTTTATTGATGTTGCAATAATAGAAAGTAGTCTTCCATCTGGATTTCAGCGAGAACCATGTTGAATACTATTTTTCCTGCAATGATTATATCTTGCATACTACCAAAAAAAATTTAGTATTTCATGTACATGATATTTTAATTCCAATATGTACAAAAACCTTATGCAATGATATTAGAATTTCCTACACCTAGAAATCCAATCACAACTACAAAAAAAAATATTAGATAGAATGACTCATCATTCTATGCATATGTTTGTTCTCAATTAATAACAATAAGTTCGTTATTTCAATTTTTTGAATAGAAAACTTTCAGTAGTCATTATTCTCGTGACTACCTGACTTGCATCTTTCATGTTGCAATTTCTAACATTCCTAAAATGTTATCATCTCCATGATTTGGTAACATTTCTATCATTAGTATAATTATTTCCATTCAAAAACATATATACATTCACTCACAAAATGCATTCATCAAATGCATTTAAGCATACAATTCTATCATGTATGAGTGTAACTTTGCCACTTACTAGGCATGAGTGCAACTCTCAATCAAGATCTATTCAATGGACCTTTCCATTGATTTTCAAAATGATCTTTATATATGTCATGTATCTCACCATCCATATATTGGAAATCAGGCCAATGTATTGACACATTCTCCACACACTTTCCATTTTCTTCTCAAATACTTGGATTCCTTCCTTTTTGACCCTAACACTACACCAATAATACAATTTTGTGGTGTTTATTAGTGTTAGTAAAATGATTGTAGTCCATGTTTTATTTAAAGGTAGGAATCCCATTGGGTATTTTTGTAGCACATAACCTTTCTATATCCATACCTTGCCATATCCAACCATGTCCTGGTCTCATACATGACTATCTTTCCTAGAATCATTCCTATAACAAGTTGTTATCTTTTGTTTCTTTGGTTATTGTGTCTTAACCAAATTAACATGACATGTTTCTATGTCAGTGTGTGCATTCAAAAGATAAAAAAATCTTTGATAAGTATAACAGGCCTCTAACCTCTACCACACCTAGTGGCAACTTATTCCTTTGAATGCAGTTAAACAATACCATATCGTGTATCATAAAAGTTCAATTTGGGGAAATTCTTACCTGAATTTCCCTTTGGAAATTATGAAACATAATTTCAAAAGAGAAACACTTACCTGCATGGCTTCCATTAAACAAATTTAATGATCCCTGATTAGTTGATGCCAATAGAAGCTCTCATGCATGTTTATCAATCTTATAATCAACATTCTAGATTTATGTTGCTTCCTTCCATATGCAAAAACATTATCAACAACACTTGCAAACATGCAAGAATTCTCACTTTATGGTTGTCCCAACAAGCCATAACATACTTTCTACTATAGTAATTGCAACAACTTCTTTCTCCCTGTATCATTTTCCCTTGTTTATCCCAGAATTCTTTAGTTCTTACGGATTCTTGAATCTTCATGTGCTATTCACTGTAACCATTGTGCATGATTATTTTTGACCTGAGAAATTTCTAGCCAAATCACTCTTGGATGCCTTTGATTTTCCATCCAAATACTAAACTGATATTAACCTTCAAATTTTATTTATTTTCTGGATCCATCTATCCCAACTCATACTTGGATAAATTATAATTCCAATCATGTTGTCTTATAGACTTTGGATATTCAACATCCATTTACTTTTCAGATTGAACTACTTCATCTATTTCTTGAATAAATACTTTAGTATTTGAGTTTTCTTCCACTCTTCTCTTCTCCTTGCCAACTAGCCTCAAACATGGCTTGTATAGCGAATATCTAACATACTGTAAGGATGCACATATGCCTCCTTCTCTAGCTGCATAGAATTAATTAAAAGTACCTAATACTTATTTTAATTTACAATCATAATTTCAAGTGATACTTCCACCCCTTGGAAATTTCACGCATGGCTCTATGCCACTTGAGATGGATTCTTCTCAGGCACCATATCTTTTTCATTCAAAACCATGCATAGAACAATTTTATTCTTCATGGTCCCTTACTGAATCTCTACAAAGATTCATTTAACTTTTAAGTCTTTCTTGGCTTTGACATCTCTATGCTATTGTGGAAATATCTTAAATACCTTTGGAATGCATCAACAATCCTCTATTATTCTTTATTTCCCTCGTGGAGTGTTGTCATTCATTCCCATTAGCTTGGTATCTACATCATGATTTATTCTTCCATTATCCTAGGATGTTCATGAACTTGCAATTACCTATTATGTTGATATTAATTTTCAACATTCCACTATTATTTGGATCCCTCTGATCCAACTCATACATGACCCAATTATATTTCCAGTCATGTTTTCTGAGTAACCTTGGATAGATAACACCAACTTCCTTCTTGAGGTACTTGATTTATTGCTACGTTATCTGATCATATCAACACTTGGATTTTCTTGATGACTATTACTTTCTCCTACCTTGACCAATTTGATTTCAACCCGACTTGCATAATCCCATCCATCATGCGATATTGATGCACATATGCCTCAATCGACACTCCTTACTTATGTGCACCTTCATTTCTTTACCCTTGAAGTGATGCCCTTCATAACTTACTTCCATTGCGCACTATTCTAACCATAAGGAAAGAATTAATCTTTAATTTCATAGGTAATCCATGTATATGATGCACTCTTTATCCATATATGCATTAATTCTCTTTCTTTATATGAATACTATCATTCTGATAGTCAATTCTTTTTATAATAGATCTGACTCCAATGTATTTCTTAATTTGTATATTGGTTTCTTTGGGAGTGAATGTACTTTCCCTAATTAATTCACTGCATGATATATTCCTTTTCCCATATTCCATTGATTACTTGACTAACATGACTGGACTTATTCTACTGGATTCCCAAGACATTATGGTTGCACCATGATTCATACCTTAACATTTTGTAGTCTTGGCTTTTGATCATCTTATGAAATATTTTTGTCACAACACTCTTTTCCCGAATACCTCTGTTTATATTTAAATAAGTTTCATCCTTGTCACCTCTTAATAACTAAAATTTTTTAATTATGCAAAAACGTGTAGCCAAAACAAATTGTTAGGCTAAATAATCTAACAAATTTATGAAATATTGTACAATTATGTTCCAATAATGCATCATAATTCCTTCCTATGATCTCTTTTGAAAATTAACTACCCAATTCAATTTTATGGGTGTCTAATTAAATTCTATTTTCCAAGACCTTTCCAACTCCTACTTCTATGCTCAATTTTGAGTCTTCAGCAAAAAGTTATGGTCATTTGAAAATTGTGCATTGATTTTTCTATTCACTCTTCAACTTGGTGAAAATATGCGTTGTAATTATGCATTTTTTCTCCTACTCCATTGAAGTTTTGGTAAGAGATCAATTTTTTTTCTTCATATACATATTTTGGACATTCTTTCCAATTTTCACCTATTTTTGGGTTCTAGACTACTAGTTACAGCCTGTTAAAGTTCTAGGCCAATTAATGTTTTTGGTATGGAACACTACATGTACCTTCTGTGTCATCTTAAACATTTTTAACATGCCCAAAATTTTAATTCAGCTCTAGGAATGCCCTCTACAGTTCAATAGATTTCCATAGGCTCCTCATGTGCCTTAATCTGATTCTAGAGTAGAACATTATGGCCCTTCATAGTTAGTTGGGTCTTAAATTTTACCCTCGACTGTTTGTCATGTAACTTCCTCATAAAATATTCATTTGACAAACGATTTACACCATTATAAATATCTCTCTAAGCTCTTTCATTTCAGATGCAGAGAAAAAGTGTACCTTTGTACACCCTTGGTACACTCTGTTCTCAAGGTTTTTGAGTAGCTAAAAAGGTTTTTGAGTGCCTCAAAAACACGCTACATAAATATGACCTTCGAACAATATAAAATGTCGTAGAAAATTCATTGGTTTTATGTTGTTCTACACCATCCAAACGACTTTGTGCACACAAATTTGAACATGTACATCCATATTTAGGATGTACAACAACACCATAAGGTAGTGGATGCTCCACACATCTATAACCAATGTGGATCACTTCTCTATCATGACAATACCTGTTGCACACTATTTTTGTGTCGTGTGGCAATATCCACCACACACAATTTTTGTTCATGCACTAATACCTGTTGCAGACAATTTTTTTGTTGCGGGCTATTATTCCACACATATTTCACTCTATGTGCTGCACCATCCCAAAGTTTAGTATTCCCCCACCACACACCAATATTCCACGTGCACCATTAATTTAATTGTCATGGAACATCATATGCTTACATCGCATGTGCACCAACAATATTCCTTTGTGCTCTATCAATACTGTGCAGACCACGTGCACCCTTATTATCTGTGTGCACACTGCACACACCAATATTATGCATGCGCCACTCAATCCACACCGTGCACATCTAAATTTAGTGTGCACATATGTACACCATTATTTTTCTCCCATTACCACTCTGCACTGCTCAACACCAAATTTAAGTGCGCAAAACCGTGCACCAATATTTTCCATTCATTACAACTCTGCACCAAGCAATGCCAAATTTAAGTGCAAACAACCATGCACCAATATTTTACATGCATTACCACTCTGCACCGTGAAATTCCAAATTTAAGTGTGCACACCTGTGCGACAATTTTTTTTGCACATTTCCACTCTGTACAACACAATGCCAAATTTAAGTTCGCACACCTGTGCGCCAATATTTTTTGTGCATTGCCACTCTGCACCGTGTACTTCCAAATTTAACTGCACACACCTGCATGCCAATATTTTCCGTGCATTACCACTCCGCACCATGCAACGCCAAATTTTAGTGCATGTAGCTACTCACCCATATTTTCCACACATCACAAGATTTTCACTACTCATCATTCTTTTTTAGTTCACACACCTGCACACATTCATTTGTTTTTATGCACATCAATTCCTCGTCAATTCCACTGCAGAAATTAGGGATTTTGCCAAACTTTTTCCCAATTTTTACCATAGATATTTTGCAACTATGAAATTTATTTAATTTCACCATGATAACACCAATTCAACCTTTGCAATAAGAAATCCTTGTTGNTAATATTAACCTCAACAACAACTAAATGAATTGTTCCCATAACATTGACATTTGTTCTCATTACCAATAGCCAATTAGCATTATAAATTAACAACTAGCATTTGCAATTGAACTGCTCCCTAACATTAACAAATTAGCAAGAAGACCAAATTACAATTAGCCTATTAACCCAACAACAGTTGTAAATGAAACTCATTAAATAGACATAAAATAACTTACCCTAAAACAGAGTTAACCTGACATTTATACTGTAATAAATGGCAACAGAATATTAATAGCCATGAACCCCTAGTAAGCGCAACACCGCCCTAATTATAAATCAATCAATATTTGACGTCGTAAAATTTAAATTAACCGTCACCTTACCTTATAATCCCATACCTTTGCATTTGAATTAACAACAGAATTAATTATCAGGTCACCAACCCAAACCATTATATTCTTATTTTATTTATGGCCATAACCTTCTACCCTTCCAATTGCGAGACCATATAATATAGTAAATTCCAATAGCATTACAAATGATTAACATGGTCCCTTATCTTATAATCTCATTACTTTCATTTGAAGTAACAATAAAAATTAAAATCAAAAGGCCATAACAATGCATTAGAATAATAATTAAAATTTGTTCTAGGTTATCTCATGAGAACGATGTGTTCCACTACCTAATTAAGTAAGTCAATCCATCTAACTTATGTTTGGATTTAAAAAGAGGCTAGCTAAGCAGGAGATTCCCTTCCCACTAGATGAGTAATCAAGATTGCTTTTTACCAAGAATACCTTTTTATAAAAAGAACCTAGCTGCCTTCTAACACTTCTAAGGGCAAGAGTTACTCGAACTTATAACCACCGAAACCATTGGACAGTCTTAACAATTCTGATTTGGGGGCGAGTCATCCCTCATTAACCACTTAATTTAAAATTAATTCCTGATCCACATTACTTTTAACTTAGGTTATGATCCAGAAATTTAATTATGAAATAACATCCAGAAAGATCGGCATTAATCCAAAATTTAATTAAAACATAACCAAAATCTCGGCAATAGTCCAGGACTTAATTATAAAACGAAAATCAAATAAAACTCAAAAGGGAAGAACATTAGCGGGGAGATGGCTGGGGATGCGTGCCGGGTAAGCATTGATCAACGCCCAGGTAGTGGTTTTGTTTTGTATACGCATCCTTCTCACCCTTAACATCCATTACTGTAATGATGCGCAGCCGACCATTTGGGGAACAGTCATAACTTTGACAGCACAGGTGTTAGAATCCCGGCGGGAGTGGTATAGGAAATCGTAAATGGATACGGGAATGCCAGAAATGGATATGTCCGTGGCTAAGAGCGGGCAACTTTGCCATGCATCTAATGTATCAGACATAGAAGAAATGGCAATACTGCCAGATGGGAGATGCCCCAGAAAAACGCGCGGGGCCATGCAGCATGCGCAGAAGAATGTTTACCCTGATTTTATAGGTATCAACACTTACTACCCATGACGAACCACAGTCTAAAGAAAAGGGAACCGTTGTTAACAGAGGAGAGACGTACGAATAGCATGGTCAGTGTTTCTAGAACCATTCGTTCATGAAGCAAGAAGTAGAAATAAGGAGAAATATCAATCGCAGATTGGGTAGTGGTTAAGGAGAGAGTGTCCTTGGCCTCATCGCAGAGAACCCCCAACCAATGCAGAGAGATTTAACCATTAAATCGTGAGGTTACACAACTAAACGCAGGGAAGGGTTGACAATCAGAGTGCCAAGATAAACAACACACACAGACGAGATTGCAGAGTTCAAGGGCGCCAGTTCCGCTGGGTTTCCTCCAACGGGTTAAACACGAAGATTGCAGAAAAAAGGAAAAACAACAAAACACAGAGAATATGTGGACATAGTGCGTGGGTAAGCTCCATCGATCGCCAGGACTTACAACCCAATGCCAGGAAGTACCATCCATCACCAGGACTACTGGCCCAACCTAACCCTTGACTCCACCAGCTCGTAAGGAAATAACACACAAAATACAGAGTTTAACATCATAAAATCGTTGAGTTTAAAATGGCCAAGACTTGGTCCGCTAGGTTCAAGTCCTTTAGGAATGCTCAGAAAAATATTTCAACTTAACCAATATAAACCATGGAGATAAGAATTTCGTCTTCGATTATTTTCAGGGTAATTAAACACAGTTAAGAGGAAAAATGCAGACAAGTCCAGCAAAATAAAAACATGAAGGAAAGGAAATACATTTACACAGTCCCGAAATATAAGCAATAATTAGATTCTCAAGCCATTACCATCACAGTCCATTCATAACTTCACAACGCCATTACCATGCATCCTAAATACAAATCTAAGGATCATATTGTTGCCTCAGCGTCGTCCTCGACTGTTTTCCACGCCCGTGCCGCTCCTGCTCCGTGCCGCTCCTACTCGCCGACCGTAGAGACTACACCGGTACCTCCCAGCCAAATGCTAGGGGTACTCTGCTTCCCCCTTAGCCCCACGAGCCGCAAAGGGGCCACTCACAATCCAGACAGTAACCTAGCTTCCCAGTTGGCCTCCACGACTGAGATACCACTCTATTACAAGCTGAGAAATTCCCAACTCCTCACAAGCAATCAATCCAGTCCCCATTTCGGCAGCATAACCATACCTAACAGCCTCCCCCCTTTTCTCCCCTTCCCCTCTTTCTTTTTATCCCCCCTCAAAACCCTAAATCATATTTCCTTTAAGTTTTTAATGAAACCCTAAAAATTTCTCTCTTTTACAAGTGTCACTCATCCCTACCTTTCTCCATAAATTATTTTCTTTTTCTTAAAAGCTCATTCCCTAATTTTTTGTTTTTTTATTTATTTTTATTCCCTTCTCTCTTTTTTTTTAAACCAAAAAGTAAAAGTGCTAATTAATATTTTCATTTTATTTTTAAATTCATAACTCTTTATTAATGGTAGAGGCAATAGGGACTACTAAATTAACGGAAAGAGAATCCATTATTAATTTTCTTTATTCTATAAATTAGAGATTATGGAATACATGACAATTTGTTTATAATATATATTTTTATTTTTATTTTTCCTATTTACATGCATGTTATTCATCATTTTCATTTATCATTATCCCTCATTTTAATTTATCATTAATATACAAATATAGGATGATGAGAGATTAAAGTGATGACAAACATGTATATGGGAAATGTAGATGTATAACCTAAAAGAGGAATAATGAGAATTTAAGGGGATGGGTGGTGATTCAATAATGTGAAATGGACATGTAAATGGGAAATGGATACTGGAAGATTAAGGCGATGGAGGATAGTTCAATAATGTAGACATGGATAATGAGAGGATAATGGTCTTAGTTTTTTTTTTGGAATTTTCTTTATGTTAAACTACATAGGTGATGTCATTCTCCCACCAGTTAGGAATTAATTTCTTCTTTGCAAAGTTTTAAAACTATTAGATTTTCTTTGAATCTTACCCTTGTCATCGCCCCAAGAATTTTTTGAAGACCCAACTATTACTTAGGTGGGTTTTTGTTTCTTTTGTTATTTTTATTCCAGGGTCTGCTCTTAGGGTTAGACGAAAATTTTACCCTAAAATTTTTAGACTTAGTGCTAGATTCTGAACTGGGCGACACTGGGTTAGGGAAGTTGTTTAAGAATTTATTAAGGAGTTATTATCTTAGGGCTATTTAGGTTTGTTTCCTTCATCCACATCAAAGCAACATGCCCTTCAGGACGCACCACATGCTCCAAGGGTGCCACTCGTCTCGTTCGTTTCCTTTGCGCGACGTGCCCTTCAGGATGCACCACGTGCTCCAAGGGTTCCACTCGCTTTTTGTGTTTCTTTTGTGCGACGTGACCTTCAAGATGCACCATGTGCTCCAAGGGTGCCACTTGCCAACTGGACTAATTGGTAGACATATATAACCCCTGGAGTCAACACTCCTCCAGGTGAACTTGTGGGAGACTAAGGGCTCTAAGGAATAAGGCCCCCGCCTTATTGCGCGCCCCTTAGAATCATCATGAGTGACTGTCGCAGTCTCCCCTCACAACATCGTGGATCCTCTCGAACTAGGTAATCGTTAACCTACAGTTCGAGCCACGACGAGAGTGCTAGTAGGCGGTCGCAGGGCTGTTGTCCACCCCTCTCCCTCCACCTCTATGGAAATCGTGTGTGGACCCTTTAATCCATATGTGAGTCTGGTCAACAAGCTATCGTCAGCCTACATCATCAACAATCATGTCAAAAATGTCAACATCAAATCATCAAATCAGTGAAATATCACATTAAATAAATCAACCCAGAAAGCGCACTCCTTGACTCAGTCTAGAGTCCCAGGGGGTTCTACCGATGCCTCTGCATCCTCGAGGTCAAAAACCCTGCACACTCAATAAAATTGAGTCAATAGCACCTGTCTACATCAACTAGTAACACATCATGTCGTCTGTCAATCGCATCATAATCAAGTATAAATGGTCTAACATCAAAAAGGTCCATATCACTTGTGAGCAAGTGTCCTCAAATAATAAGTTTTCTCAGTGAGCCAGAGCGAGATGTTACATACAATATGTTCTGTTTTCTTTCTGAGTTCTTTTAAAAGGTTCGGAAACCCATGAACAAATTTATAGTATGTAGCAGTAGTACTCTCTTGTACATACTACACATCCTACGATTTACTATTCCTGTCTTAAGCATGTATTAATGTTTTTGTAAATATAGAAAGCAGTTTATGTGTATGGAAAGGAGATTATGTAAGTATTATTGTAATCTTGAATATTTGCATACAGTCTCCCCTTAACTATGGTGAACGTCCAATACCCAAATCCTTTTTGATAACGAATATTTTTCGAGTTCGCTCATCGAATATCGTTTTTGGATTCTCTTGTTGTTTCTTGAAATTGACCGTAACCCTCGGTGTTATTGTTCTTTTATCAATATGAAATAATATTAACATTTGGTGTAGTTACCCTATGGTAATGTATCTTTATGTTCTATGAGGAAAATTATGATAGATATGATATCGTTATCTCTGTAATTACTTCCTTCGATTCTTGATTTCCCTATGTTAAGGGATCAAGTTTAGTCTATGAGGAAAACATTGATATTTTTACTCCTTTAAATGTGATCGTCGTCTCTGTGGTTAGTCTCTTTAATTATTATCCATAATTACTCTTTGGAATTAGTCTTTGTAATAGACTCTATAATTACTTATTTGTACTTATTCTCTGTAATTACTCTCTATAATTAGTCTTTGTACTAGTCTTGGTAATTATTTCTCTGTAATTAGTCTCTACAATTAGTCTCTATAATTAGTCTTTGTAATAGACTCAGTAATTTATTAATTTGATATAATGTGGTATAAATTCCCCTTGATAATTTTATGGTTAACTTCACGGTACGCTCTATATTTAGAGAACTCCAAATATTTATTGGATTGATAAAAGTAAAGGATTTATGTTGTTGTATATGGTCTAAAATTCATAGCCTTTAGAATATTTTATATCGATACAAATTTTGATGATGGGTCCCTTTTTCTTTCCAGGGAACCCATCATACTTTTACAATCCTCCTTCTCCTCTCATACCATGGAACAAAACTAACTCACAAGGAAAGAAACGACCGAACTAATTCTAGGTCGAGATAAGTTTATGCCCTTTTCTTGTTCTGTTTATTTTGGTCCTTCAGTAATTTCATGAGATATTAATAATACTTTTGGTTTCCCTTTGTAGGTTAAAATCACATGCTTCGATTTTGTGAAGGGATACTTCCTATATTTAAAAGGTACTCATTTTCCATCGCAAAATAGCTTCTTAATGATATTTTCTTCTACATATCGAATGAGATATTTGCACTATATTTTATTCTTAACGTGATCTGTTATAAACAAATGATGTGGATTCTTTAAATTTTGTTTTAAAATAAACAATATATATTATTGGGTATGTATAACCCCATCTGTATGAATATGTTATTTGAAAACAAGATCTACAAGGCCTTGTTGACATTCGTTTGGGCCTATAAAACTGCATAATTATAATTTGTAAATTTGATTTCTAAGACCCATTGTTTCAGATAACTATTCTTCTTATTATATATATATTACATTTTAACTTCCCTTATTATCTCCTTAATTCTTATCACATGAGTGTTTCCTTACTCCACTGGTTCTAGAGAGAATGTATTAGAAGAAGTAAAAACATATACAATTTACTTATTATTGTTTTGATACCATCTAATCTCTTTGGTTTCACTTCTTTTCCTTTTATGAAATAGTTAGTTTCATGATGAGATGTAACATACCTATCCACCTAGGTCGTGTCATGCAACAAAAACACTTTCATTCTATGATACCATATTGTGGCATCCAATTGGGATATGCCACATAAAATTTGCAAATTGTATAAAAAATTAAAACATATACATGCACATAAAATCTTGTGGAACTTTATATATAAAACTTAAAATAGAAGAATACATTCTAAAAATGCACCGATTCATACAAAATAATAATAAAAATACACATGCAAAAGACACGGGAAAAACCCATAAAAATAAACGTATAAATAATAATGGAGCATGTAATTTAACACAGAATTGACACTTATCTTGGTAAGCATATCACCAACTGCATGTAGAACTTACACAAACTTCCCAACCTTATACCAGGCCACTCATCACTCTCAACAGTCGGTCACTCCCAAGCTGGGACTAAACTCCACTCGGGTAAAGGGATTCCTAACCGGGATGATGTATCTTATACAACAGGAAAGACTACATCACAGGTGCTAACTCAAACTAACATTCTACAGTCCCTCATTCCCCACATGCCTGTCCCACACCAAGAAGTGTGCCCCTTCTCTACTTAAAATTCCTTCGGTTTCCCCACTTCCTTTCCGGGGCTTCAACAATAGGATGAACATGAAGTCTCATAGCCCTGTAGCTTAATTTTGGCACCTTTGGGAAATCAATTCCCAAAATTTTCTCACCTAGAGAGAAATTGGTCATGTGCTTGACAACCCGCCTCTTCAGTATCCCATGGCCATGAAAACCTGCCTCTTCGGTACAGATCCCAATATAACTAGGTACATGTACAGGTTAGGGTACATGTATGGGTATGGGTACATGTACAATGACATGAAAGTATATATATATAGTTATAGGTATAGGTACAGATATAGGTACAAGAACGTAGGAAAGACAACTGAATGAGTGAGTGAGCGAATGATAGAATGAATGAATGAATCAATCAATGAATGAAATGAATTAGAAAATGAACTAAGTCCAAACTATATGTATGCATGTTCCCAACTTGACACTTTTCATGTTGAGAGTTACTTTGGTCAAATTTTCCCCATCCTTAGAACTTAGGATAAAGTAATTATCCATACTTTATATTTTAAGGAATATTAATATAATATTCCTTTTTGGCTTAACCTCACTATCTTACCCCTTATCTGTAACTTTTAGCCCCCCCCCCTTTCCCTAAATAGTGGAGTTTAGTCCCCCATACTCTTTTCTAGTGGTMGGTCTACRCATAGTGATGTAATATATTATGGATAAGACATATACAAAAATAGGCTCACTGGCCTTTAGCATATAGGTTCTCTGGCCTAATTCAATGCATAAGCCTCCTAACTTATAATAAATTKCTCACCAGCCTATAAAACACAACATATACACAAAAGGCTCYATGGCCTCAAAATCACGYGCACTTAAGTTTGTTGTGCATAGTATCCTAGAATGTTCACACTTCATCATTTTAGTGCACAATACATGTGTGCACTATACCATGGAAGGTGCAYGCAAAATAATATAAGAAACATCACCATATTAAGTACATTTTCATTTACAATTTGGGGTTCATCCTAGGGGTATTACAATCYCCTCCCCTTATTTATGCACTTTCCTCAGTGCATTATATACCATRTACCATTCAAATTCTTTAAAAATATCCAATATTTAGCTATTGGAAGCTTATTATCCATTTGGTGCTCTACTTTCCACYRCCAATTTTGGTATTCATACTACAACTGGAAGTCAATTGATTTATTCAATARCAATGCTTTCGGGAATAATTCAGCTCATTTTTGTTTATTATTTKGGTTGGTTGTTATTGATGTCAACMCTTGAACCAAGTCTGGTAGTGAATTGTGGTAGCACAAAGGTTTGGCTAATAGACCCAATATTGTTTGATGTATAATGGTATGAGTTTTAATATATTTTAAGGCGAGACTATTCTAGATGGATATTGCATGTCATTCCATTTCCATTGATATGTGGAACATCACATAACTCCTCACGGTTAGAGAGTTATGGCCATGTGAAGTTGGAGAACCCTCATGAGTCATCTAGAAGCCCTAAAAGGTCAAAGTAGTCAAAGTTGTTGCAAAGAAGAAATTATTTAAATAATAAAGTGAAGTGATGAGTGTACTATAATTCAAAGCGGATACAAAATAAATTCTTTAAATAATAATGTTAATGGAGAACTTACTAAGTGGACAAGTGGTTAGAAATGGGCTAGCCCTAAAATAAGGAAATTGGAAGAAATTATTTAAATAATAAAGTGAAACGATGAGTGTACTATAAGTCAAAGTGGATACAAAACAATTATTTAAATAATAAAGTTAATGGAGAAATTACTATGTGGACAAGTGGTTATAAGTGGGTTATCCCTAAAATAAGGAAAGTGGTTTAAGATGGTTAGAAGGTAACCCCTTGAGGAAGCTACATAAAAATATAAATAAGAGCAAGGCTCTCTCATTTAATTACCATTGATAATATTGAATATCTACAAGTGAGTGAGGTAACCAAAGGATATCTAAGACAAATTTTAGAGGGAAGGTGAAGTAAACAAGGACAAAATTCAAGGGAGGATAAAGTCTTTTGATGATACTTTCTAAGGTATGTTATTTACAGGTCATCTCACCATTTTCGCAAGAAATTTTCTTCTACAATGATTTAGACAAAGAAAACTGGAGGCCGTTGAGAAAACATATCCAAGAAATTGTGATAGATATTTAATATTATGGGTCATTGTATTTTGGGAGTTACACTCTGTGGAAAATAGGGTTTATGGATAGTCCTTAAACTAGTCTAAAACATGTGTTTCAGGTAGAAACGACATAACGTCTTCATAAAATATCCAAATTCAATAACAACAAATCTATTGGTTAAAGTACAGTCTGTAGTATTATTTCTGCCATTTTCAGATTCATACAACAAATATTATGTGTGGGGCATGCTCTACAAGTTCTCTCTCTATAATAAGCCAGAATTCAACAAGGTATGCCATTTTTGCTGAAACTTCTTTTCTTAGAGGTTCCAAGTAGTGAAACCTAGAGGAATTGCATAAAAGAAATTGAAGAAAATTGTGTACTATTTTCATATCTTTATTCATTAAAGTTACATGGTTATGGTTATTGCAAGTTAGGGTTGTTGACTAATTCAAAATTAGTCACATGAGACTAAAGTAAATTTTGATGAAAACGATAGTCTCTTGTTGTTAAAGTTAAGGAAGGTTTGCAGGTATGTAATCATATACACCAAGTCTGTTATAGATTTACAAATCAGATTTGGATGATGAAATTGATGAGGAGTTTTGGTTGAGGTACATGTTGGGTACATGGTTGAGACAAGTAGTTGATGAGTTGGAACATACATGAGGTAAATAGTTGATGATGTTGGTACATATTGATGAGTCATAGTTGATGAGTACTTGATGCATGATTGGTACATACTTGGTACATGGTTGGAGGCACTATTTAGTAGTATTGTTGACACATGGTTTATGGATTATGTAATATATGTGTCTTGGTATATTATTAGAAGCACATATTGATGATGATTATGAGTTGTTGTGTTATTATTGGTTGATGCAAATCTTTGTGATATTGTGCATATGGTTGAGATTTGTCTTGGTGATTGATAAAATTGATGAGACATATTGTTGTGATAGGTTGTTTGTACATGTTATTTTGAAAAGTATTTTTTACATATTTGGTGCATGGTTGATGCACTTGTTGATGGTAGAGGTTGAGGTACAGGTTGGTGCATGGTTGATGTGCTTGTTTATCGTACACGATGATTACAGGTTGTTTGGTACAGGTTGGTGCATGGTTGGTGCACTTGTTTATGGTATAGGTTGATTACAGGCTGATTGGTATAGGTTTACAAGAGTATATCTCACAGTGATAGTGTGACAATGGTTCCATCATTCTACTTTTATTTCAGGGCGGTTGGATGGGGCAAGGATAGGTGGTTGTATCCACCTTCTAGTTGTAGCTAGAGAACATAGGGCATTGTAGCCTCCTTCTCGTTGTTGCAAGAGAATTGGGGAGTTGGAGCTTCCTTCAGGTCGTATCCTGAGAAACTAGGGGGTTGGACCCTCCTTCCAGTTGTAGCTAGAAAACAAAGGAAGTTGGTTCTTCCAATGAATATAATTATTAAAGACATATAAGAAAAAACATTCAGTGTTTTTCTCCCATTTTGGGTTTCCACATAAAAACATTGGTGTACTCTGTATGTGTATGATTGCTCATTTGTTAATTATTTATTTACTCTGCAAATATTGGATGATAATGCTACATTTATATAACACTTGCATTTAATGGTTAAAAATGATTAAATTGCTTTATTATTGATTCACCCCCCCTCTCAGTAATCCAACAATTGGTATCAGAGCGAGGTTCCTTCAAGAATTAGTTTAACCACTGGAAGGAGATCATGGATTATTCTGAGAATGGATTACCATTGTTTAATGGTCATAATGGGTTAAATTATGAGAGATGGTGCAAAATCATTAAACTATTTTTACAAGAACAGGGGAATTATATTTGTCTATCAATCGTTATAAGATATGATAGTTCAAAAAGGGAAAATACTATGGCCAAGAAGGAATTGAATAAGAATAAAAAAATAGCAAGGGATTTCATCTGGGAAGGATTGCCTAATCCGGAAAGAGAAAAGTTTGGTAAATGTTCATCAACCAAAGAACTTTGGGAGAAGTTATATGACATATATTATTCACCCATTACAGATTTTGAAAATTCCAAAGAAGATGCAAGTAAAGATCAAGAAGAAATGTGTTCACCATGTCAAACATGTTCATAAGATGAAGAGTATATAATCAACATAGGTATTTTGTTTTTCTTTAATTCTGAAAAACACAGATATCTTGAAATAGAGTGCCATGAAGGAAATGAGAGAAAAAAACTAATTGAAAAAGAAGACAATTATGAAGAAGATTTGATTAGTGCTTTAGATGAACTAAGAAAAGAAAGAGAAGAAAACACATCATTCAGGAAAGAATTAATGAAACAAAAGGAAAGTGTTGACATTTTTTAAGAACCCCAAAAGATCATCGAGAGTTTAAGAAATCAGCTAGAAGAAGAGAGAAATATTGAATATCAAAAATTGTATTTGGAAGCCAACATAGAAGCACAGAAGGAAGAAGTAGAAATGAGAGATAATATATTGACATATCATATTAAGGAAATAACTAACGATCTAAACCATATTGAGGCATAGTTTGTTCAAGAAGAGAAAAGACTTGAAGAAGAAATAATCACATTAAAAATTCATCTTGAAGAAGTGAAAATAACAAAAGAATTCATGAAGTATCAGATAATGAAGAAAGAAGAAGAGGTTGAGAAGCTTGAAGAATAAGTTGTCGCATTGAGAAGTAAAATCATGAAGCTCATCAAGAACATTGAAAAGACAAAAATATCCACATAAGTTATAGAGAATGAAGAGAAGCACTCTAGGTTGCTATAAAAGAAGAATGAAGAAAATATAAAGAGTTATGCAGAAGTACTCAAAGGAAGGAATCATGGTCAACCAAAATCTAAGAAAACCATTGAATATACATCTTCAAAAAGACCATCCATATTCAAGACACAAAGAAGCTTCAATCATGATCATGATTAGTTAAGGAAGAAATTCATAAGGACTACACCACAAAGAAGATCATTCACTCCTAGGTATGAAAATTTATTTTATGGTCATTTTTTTTACTGTACTAATTTTGGACATAAGGTTGCAGTTTGCAGGGACTATAAAATAAATGTTCAAGCAAGGAATGCCTATGTGGCCCCACGTAACATTTAATGTTACAAATTTCATAACTATGGACACATAGCTAGTGATTGTAGAATAATGATCGATACTTCGATAAAAGAGAACACATATATAAGATATAATAAAGTATGGATATTAAAACAAGAAGAAAATGTGAGCAAAGACCAAGTCCCAAAGATCACAAGAATGACAATAAAATGAGATGAAGAAAATTCTACAGAGAAAAAGAAAGATACAAGATACAAAAAGGTTTGGAAAATATCTGAAATAAAAGAAGGACAGGTAAATAAGGAACAAGTTCAAGATATTGTACGTTCATGCATTTTAATGAAAGATGAATCCACTGACATAAAGAAATAACTTAGATCTTAGAGAGATGATGAATCTACCAATGAAGATGATGATGAATACAAGTTAGAGTAGGAATTGTTCTTATCCATTTGTCTTAAAGACTCCGAGATAATATGGATATTAGACAAGGGTAGTCTATACGATAGATGTGAAAGACCAAAGAACCATCCTTTGAGCAACTTGCAGCGTTTGAGTACACAGATCCATAGAAGTCAGTTAGCAGAAGTACAATCAGTTGTAGTAGTGAAGACTTCATGATAGTATAGTGATAAATGGGTCAGCATTATGGGCAGTTGTGCAGTAGAGTCTTGGATAGTATGGACATAGATGGATTCTTAATAACACTTAGCAGGATTGGACAAATATATGATAGTAGAAAATAGTATGGATTCATATATTGGTTCATAGAGTGGTTCAGAGAGAAAGGAACATTATCATAATGGATGATAATTATACAGGAAATGACTCGATCAATGCTAATGGATTCCAAATTGACAAATATTGTTTTGGACACATGAAGTGCATACAATAGTTCACATTCAAAATAGAGTAATTCTCAGAAACAACAATGAAAAAACTTCCTACGATCTATGGAAAGGAAGACTAGTAATGCTCAGAAACAACAATGACACTTGGGAATTGGTTACAAGATGAAAGAATAAGAATTTGATTGACACAAAATAGGTTTTCTGAAATAAATTGAATAAAGATGGATATGTTGCAAGGAACACAGATATATTGGTATCTAAAGGATATAGACAGGTTGAAGGAATCGACTTTGAAGAAACATTTTCCCTAGTTGCTAGAATGGAAGACATCTGATTTCTCTTAGCTTATGCATGCTCCAAGAATATTAAAGTATATCAGATGGACCTGAAATCATTTTTTTTGAATGAGGAACTTGAAGAAGAAGTCTACATTGAACAACCATAAGGATTTCAGTTTTCAGAAAACGTTGATTATGTGTGTAGATTGAAGAAGACCTTGTATGGTCTAAAATAGGCTCCTAGAGCATGGTACTCTAGACTAGATAAATATATACAACAGGAAGGGTTCGGAAAAGGAAGTGAAAACAACAACCTCTACATCAAGGTAACTCAAGATAGTATTTTATTAATTGAAGTTTATGTTGATGATACTATTTTTGGAAGCAATGATGACAGGTTAAGACAGAAATTTGCAAAGGATATGTATAATGAATTTGAAATGTCATTACTCAGAGAACTATACTTCTTTCTGGGTCTTCAGATACGTCAAAGAAACCAAGGAATGTTTATTTCTCAAACTAAGTATATCATAGAAATGCTAAAGAGGTTCGGAATGGAAGAATGCAAACCATTTACCACTCGAATGCAAACCAATTGCAAGTTGAGAAAAGATGATGATTCAAAGTCTATAGACCAGAGGAAATATAGGTCAATGATTGGTATCTTACTATATGTGATAGCATCTAGACCATATATAATATAGGGAGTTGGAAAGGAAACAAGATTTCAAGAAACACCAAAGGAATCACATGTCTTAGCAGTGAAGAGGATTTTCATATATCTCAAAGAACCCAGTGATGCACTCAAAGACCAAGCACATTTAAATAAAGTATCACTTTCTATGGGAACAAGTTGCATAGAAGAACATCAGAGTTGAATATGTGGGAACAAAAGAATAAGTGGCAGAAATATTTACAAAATTGCTTCCAAGGGAAGCCTTTGAGTATCTTCTCCAAAGACTTGGAGTAATTTCTAACCAAAATGAATTCTTTTGAATTATTATCTTATATGTCTTATATTTACAAGAGGAAGCACCATAAAGAGGAAATTTTAGGTTGGGAGATCAATTTCAAGAATATTTCATTAAGAGGGAGCAACCCCAGATGGAAAGATACATATTCCATTGATGACAAAGGGGGAGATATTTATCAGATGCAAAGGTAAATGCTTGGAGAAAGAGAACATAGGCATGGTTCCAAGGGGAGAAATGGCTACAAGGGGAGCATGAGTGATATGACTTCAGTATTGCACCTGAGTGTTTCAATCAATGCCAAAGGGGTATATTGTTGATTATTTGGGTTGGTTTTCATTGATGTCAACACTTGAAGAAAGTTCAATAGCGAATTTCGGTAGCACAAAGGTTTGGGTAATGGAACCAAGTTTATGTATAATGGTATGAGTTATAATATACTTAAAGGTAATACTATTCCAGATGGATAGTACATGTCATGCCATTTTTGTTGGTTTGTGGAAAGTCACATAACTCCTGACAGTTAGAGGGTTATGGCCATGTGAAGTTGGAGAACCCTCATGAGTCATCTAGAAGCCCCAATATGTCAAAGTAGTCAAAGTGGTTTCAAAGAAAAAATTATTTAAATAATAAAGTGAAGTGATGAGTGTACTATAATTTAAAGTGGATACAAAATAAATTCTTTAAATAATGAATTTAATGGAGAAATTACTAAGCAGACAAGTGGTTAGAAATGGGTTAGCCCTAAATTAAGGAAAGTGAAAGAAATTATTTAAATAATAAAGTGAAGTGATGAGTGTACTATAAGTCAAAGTGGATAAAAAGTAAATTATTTAAATAATAAAGTAAATGGAGAAATTACTAAGTGGACAAGTGGTTAGAAGTGAGTTAGCCCTAAAATAAGGAAAGTGTTTTAAGATGGTTAAAAGGTAACCCCCTGAAGAAGCTACATAAAAATATAAATAAGAGGCAAGGGTCTCTCATTTAATTACCATTAATAATATTGAATATCTACAAGTGATTGAGGTAACCAAAGGATATCTAAGGAAAATTCCAAAGTGAAGGTGAAGTAAACAAGGCAAAAATTCAAGGGAGGATAAAGTCTTTTGATGATGCTTTCTAAAGTATGTAATTTACAGGTCATCTCACCATTTTCACAATAATATTTTTATACTATACTTCAAACAACAAAATTGGGAGGTCATTGAGAAAACATATCCAATTAATTGTGATAAACACTTCATATTGTGGGTCATTGTATTTTGGGAGTTACACTCCGTGGAAAATAGGGTTTGTGGCTAGTTTTGAAACTAGTCTAAAACAAGTGTTTCAAGTAAAAATGACATAACTTCTTCATAACAGATCGAAATTCAGTAAGACTAAATGTATTGGTTACAGTACAATATTTAGTATTATTTCTACCATTTTCATATCCACACAACAAATATTCTGTGTGGGGATTGCTCGACAAATTCACACTCTAGAATAATTCAACATTGTATGCCATTTTTGTTGTAACTCGTTTTCTGAGAAGTTACAAGTAGTGAAACCTGGAGGAATTGCATAGAAGAAACTGAAGATCATTATGTACTATTTTCATATCTTTATTCATTGCATGTACATAGTTATGATTATTTCAAGTTACGATTGTTGACTAATCCAAAATTAGTCATGTGAGACTAAAGTAAAGTTTGATGAAAATGCTAGTCTCTTGTTCTTTAAGTTAAGGAGAAGGTATGTGATCATATACACTAGGTCTATTACAAATTTCCAAATCAGATTTGGATGATGAAATTGATGAGGGATTTTGGTTGAGGTATATGTTGGGTACATGGTTGAGACAAGTAGTTGATGAGTTTGCACATACATAAGGTGTATAGTTGATGATGTTGGTACATCTTGATGAGTCATAGTTGATGATGAGTTGATGCATGATTGCTACATACTTGGTACATGGTTGGAGGCACTTATTAGTAGTATTGTTGACACATGGTTTATGGATGATGTGGCATACTTGTCTTGGTATATTATTAGAAGAACATATTGATGATGATTATGAGTTGTTGTGTCATGCTTGGTTGATGCACATCTTGGTGATATTGTGCATATGGTTGAGAGTTGTTTTGGTGATTGATATTGGTGATTAGATCTGATTTGGCTCATAAGATTGAGGAAACATGTTGTTGTGATAGGTTGTTTGGACAAGTTATTTGTACATATTTGGTGCATTCTTGATGCACTCGTTGATGGTACATGTTGAGGTATAGGTTGGTGCATGGTTGATGCACTTGTTTATGGTACATTCTCATTAAAGGTTGTTTGGTACAGGTTGGTGCATGGTTGATGCACTTGTTTATGGTAGAGGTTGATTACAGGTTGATTGGTACAAGTTTACAATAGTATATCTCATAGTGATAGTGTTAAATTGGTTCACTCATTCTACTTTTATTGCAGGGTAGTTGGATGGGGCAAGGAAAACTAGTTGTAACCACCTTCCGGTTGTAGCCGGAGAACATAGGGGGTTGTAGCCTCCTTCTGGTTGTATCCAGATAATTGGGGAGTTGGATATTCCTTCAAGTTGTAGCCTGAGAAACTAGGGGGCTGAAGCCTCCTTCCATTTGCAGGTGGAAAACAATGGAAGTTGGTGCTTCCAATGAATGTAATTCTTAAATACATATTAGAAAACAACATTCAGTGGTTTTCTCTCACTTTGGGTTTCCACGTAAAAACACTGGTGTACTGTGTATGTGTATGATTGCTCATTTTTTCATTGTTTATTTACTCTGCAATTATTGCATGATAATGCTACATTGATATAACACTTTCATTTTATGGTTAAAAAAGATTAAATTGATCTATTACTGATTCACACCCCCTCTCAGTAATCCAAAAATTGTTGCATTTAACACACCCTTCTTATGGAAGCTACCATGATATAAGCATCCTTGGGTTCCCTTCTCCTTGTTGCACTCACCCTTCCAAGATCAGGCATCCCTTCACTACTACGAAGTCCTTCAATGATTCATATTGCCAATTCTTTTACATGTAAGGACAATGCTAACTTATTACCAGAACCCCACCAAGGTTCTACAATTATAGGGATTTAGCGTCCTCAACAAGAGTTCTTCTCTTCAATCATTCCAACTTTAATCAATATTATCTCATTTACATCACACATGCAGTTATCATGAGAGAACATTATAAAAAATCCATTTTAAAAATCAAATTATTTTCATAAGGAATTCGACTTTTCCCAAAATATGAAATTCTATTTCATAATATTTTTATTGATGTTGCAATAATAGAAAGTAGTCTTCCATCTGGATTTCAGCGAGAACCATGTTGAATACTATTTTTCCTGCAATGATTATATCTTGCATACTACCAAAAAAAATTTAGTATTTCATGTACATGATATTTTAATTCCAATATGTACAAAAACCTTATGCAATGATATTAGAATTTCCTACACCTAGAAATCCAATCACAACTACAAAAAAAAATATTAGATAGAATGACTCATCATTCTATGCATATGTTTGTTCTCAATTAATAACAATAAGTTCGTTATTTCAATTTTTTGAATAGAAAACTTTCAGTAGTCATTATTCTCGTGACTACCTGACTTGCATCTTTCATGTTGCAATTTCTAACATTCCTAAAATGTTATCATCTCCATGATTTGGTAACATTTCTATCATTAGTATAATTATTTCCATTCAAAAACATATATACATTCACTCACAAAATGCATTCATCAAATGCATTTAAGCATACAATTCTATCATGTATGAGTGTAACTTTGCCACTTACTAGGCATGAGTGCAACTCTCAATCAAGATCTATTCAATGGACCTTTCCATTGATTTTCAAAATGATCTTTATATATGTCATGTATCTCACCATCCATATATTGGAAATCAGGCCAATGTATTGACACATTCTCCACACACTTTCCATTTTCTTCTCAAATACTTGGATTCCTTCCTTTTTGACCCTAACACTACACCAATAATACAATTTTGTGGTGTTTATTAGTGTTAGTAAAATGATTGTAGTCCATGTTTTATTTAAAGGTAGGAATCCCATTGGGTATTTTTGTAGCACATAACCTTTCTATATCCATACCTTGCCATATCCAACCATGTCCTGGTCTCATACATGACTATCTTTCCTAGAATCATTCCTATAACAAGTTGTTATCTTTTGTTTCTTTGGTTATTGTGTCTTAACCAAATTAACATGACATGTTTCTATGTCAGTGTGTGCATTCAAAAGATAAAAAAATCTTTGATAAGTATAACAGGCCTCTAACCTCTACCACACCTAGTGGCAACTTATTCCTTTGAATGCAGTTAAACAATACCATATCGTGTATCATAAAAGTTCAATTTGGGGAAATTCTTACCTGAATTTCCCTTTGGAAATTATGAAACATAATTTCAAAAGAGAAACACTTACCTGCATGGCTTCCATTAAACAAATTTAATGATCCCTGATTAGTTGATGCCAATAGAAGCTCTCATGCATGTTTATCAATCTTATAATCAACATTCTAGATTTATGTTGCTTCCTTCCATATGCAAAAACATTATCAACAACACTTGCAAACATGCAAGAATTCTCACTTTATGGTTGTCCCAACAAGCCATAACATACTTTCTACTATAGTAATTGCAACAACTTCTTTCTCCCTGTATCATTTTCCCTTGTTTATCCCAGAATTCTTTAGTTCTTACGGATTCTTGAATCTTCATGTGCTATTCACTGTAACCATTGTGCATGATTATTTTTGACCTGAGAAATTTCTAGCCAAATCACTCTTGGATGCCTTTGATTTTCCATCCAAATACTAAACTGATATTAACCTTCAAATTTTATTTATTTTCTGGATCCATCTATCCCAACTCATACTTGGATAAATTATAATTCCAATCATGTTGTCTTATAGACTTTGGATATTCAACATCCATTTACTTTTCAGATTGAACTACTTCATCTATTTCTTGAATAAATACTTTAGTATTTGAGTTTTCTTCCACTCTTCTCTTCTCCTTGCCAACTAGCCTCAAACATGGCTTGTATAGCGAATATCTAACATACTGTAAGGATGCACATATGCCTCCTTCTCTAGCTGCATAGAATTAATTAAAAGTACCTAATACTTATTTTAATTTACAATCATAATTTCAAGTGATACTTCCACCCCTTGGAAATTTCACGCATGGCTCTATGCCACTTGAGATGGATTCTTCTCAGGCACCATATCTTTTTCATTCAAAACCATGCATAGAACAATTTTATTCTTCATGGTCCCTTACTGAATCTCTACAAAGATTCATTTAACTTTTAAGTCTTTCTTGGCTTTGACATCTCTATGCTATTGTGGAAATATCTTAAATACCTTTGGAATGCATCAACAATCCTCTATTATTCTTTATTTCCCTCGTGGAGTGTTGTCATTCATTCCCATTAGCTTGGTATCTACATCATGATTTATTCTTCCATTATCCTAGGATGTTCATGAACTTGCAATTACCTATTATGTTGATATTAATTTTCAACATTCCACTATTATTTGGATCCCTCTGATCCAACTCATACATGACCCAATTATATTTCCAGTCATGTTTTCTGAGTAACCTTGGATAGATAACACCAACTTCCTTCTTGAGGTACTTGATTTATTGCTACGTTATCTGATCATATCAACACTTGGATTTTCTTGATGACTATTACTTTCTCCTACCTTGACCAATTTGATTTCAACCCGACTTGCATAATCCCATCCATCATGCGATATTGATGCACATATGCCTCAATCGACACTCCTTACTTATGTGCACCTTCATTTCTTTACCCTTGAAGTGATGCCCTTCATAACTTACTTCCATTGCGCACTATTCTAACCATAAGGAAAGAATTAATCTTTAATTTCATAGGTAATCCATGTATATGATGCACTCTTTATCCATATATGCATTAATTCTCTTTCTTTATATGAATACTATCATTCTGATAGTCAATTCTTTTTATAATAGATCTGACTCCAATGTATTTCTTAATTTGTATATTGGTTTCTTTGGGAGTGAATGTACTTTCCCTAATTAATTCACTGCATGATATATTCCTTTTCCCATATTCCATTGATTACTTGACTAACATGACTGGACTTATTCTACTGGATTCCCAAGACATTATGGTTGCACCATGATTCATACCTTAACATTTTGTAGTCTTGGCTTTTGATCATCTTATGAAATATTTTTGTCACAACACTCTTTTCCCGAATACCTCTGTTTATATTTAAATAAGTTTCATCCTTGTCACCTCTTAATAACTAAAATTTTTTAATTATGCAAAAACGTGTAGCCAAAACAAATTGTTAGGCTAAATAATCTAACAAATTTATGAAATATTGTACAATTATGTTCCAATAATGCATCATAATTCCTTCCTATGATCTCTTTTGAAAATTAACTACCCAATTCAATTTTATGGGTGTCTAATTAAATTCTATTTTCCAAGACCTTTCCAACTCCTACTTCTATGCTCAATTTTGAGTCTTCAGCAAAAAGTTATGGTCATTTGAAAATTGTGCATTGATTTTTCTATTCACTCTTCAACTTGGTGAAAATATGCGTTGTAATTATGCATTTTTTCTCCTACTCCATTGAAGTTTTGGTAAGAGATCAATTTTTTTTCTTCATATACATATTTTGGACATTCTTTCCAATTTTCACCTATTTTTGGGTTCTAGACTACTAGTTACAGCCTGTTAAAGTTCTAGGCCAATTAATGTTTTTGGTATGGAACACTACATGTACCTTCTGTGTCATCTTAAACATTTTTAACATGCCCAAAATTTTAATTCAGCTCTAGGAATGCCCTCTACAGTTCAATAGATTTCCATAGGCTCCTCATGTGCCTTAATCTGATTCTAGAGTAGAACATTATGGCCCTTCATAGTTAGTTGGGTCTTAAATTTTACCCTCGACTGTTTGTCATGTAACTTCCTCATAAAATATTCATTTGACAAACGATTTACACCATTATAAATATCTCTCTAAGCTCTTTCATTTCAGATGCAGAGAAAAAGTGTACCTTTGTACACCCTTGGTACACTCTGTTCTCAAGGTTTTTGAGTAGCTAAAAAGGTTTTTGAGTGCCTCAAAAACACGCTACATAAATATGACCTTCGAACAATATAAAATGTCGTAGAAAATTCATTGGTTTTATGTTGTTCTACACCATCCAAACGACTTTGTGCACACAAATTTGAACATGTACATCCATATTTAGGATGTACAACAACACCATAAGGTAGTGGATGCTCCACACATCTATAACCAATGTGGATCACTTCTCTATCATGACAATACCTGTTGCACACTATTTTTGTGTCGTGTGGCAATATCCACCACACACAATTTTTGTTCATGCACTAATACCTGTTGCAGACAATTTTTTTGTTGTGGGCTATTATTCCACACATATTTCACTCTATGTGCTGCACCATCCCAAAGTTTAGTATTCCCCCACCACACACCAATATTCCACGTGCACCATTAATTTAATTGTCGTGGAACATCATATGCTTACATCGCATGTGCACCAACAATATTCCTTTGTGCTCTGTCAATACTGTGCAGACCACGTGCACTCTTATTATGTGTGTGCACACTGCACACACCAATATTATGCATGCGCCACTCAATCCACACTGTGCAAATCTAAATTTAGTGTGCACATATGTACACCATTATTTTTCGCCCATTACCACTCTGCACTGCTCAACGCCAAATTTAAGTGCACAAAACCGTGCACCAATATTTTCCATTCATTACAACTCTGCACCAAGCAATGCCAAATTTAAGTGCAAACAACCATGCACCAATATTTTCCATGCATTACCACTCTGCACCGTGAAATTCCAAATTTAAGTGTGCACACCTATGCGCCAATTTTTTTTGCACATTTCCACTCTGTACAACACAATGCCAAATTTAAGTTCGCACACCTATGCGCCAATATTTTTTGTGCATTGCCACTCTGCACCGTGTACTTCCAAATTTAACTGCACACACCTGCATGCCAATATTTTCCGTGCATTACCACTCTGCACCATGCAACGCCAAATTTTAGCGCATGTAGCTACTCACCCATATTTTCCACACATCACAATATTTTCACTACTCATCATTCTTTTTTAGTTCACACACCTGCACACATTCATTTGTTTTTATGCACATCAATTCCTCGTCAATTCCACTGCAGAAATTGGGGATTTTGCCAAACTTTTTCCCAATTTTTACCATAGATATTTTGCAACTATGAAATTTATTTAATTTCACCATGATAACACCAATTCAACCTTTGCAATAAGAAATCCTTGTTGGTTGACATTTCTGGAACAAATGTTTCTGAAACTCCATTCACGAATTGAGAATTTTAATCAACTAATCTCGCTCCATCTATCATGTCTTCCGTGTAACTTCAAATTTGACCAATTCCAGGTCTGCATTTTCTATTAGATATATTAAATTAAGAATATCTCACTACTTGGCCAAATTTCTCAATTTTCTCATGAATTTAACAACATAAATTGGGGCCTTTTCCTAATTCCACACAATTGCTTCTAAGTTTTATCATGGGTTCTCTCTAACTTGAAATTTGGACACTTCAAAATCAATTCCCTGTGAAATTTCACTTCAACTCAAATTTCTCGGTGCATCCAGGCTCAATGTTGAAAAATAGAGCTCTTATACCATATTGTAACATACTCGACAACCCAGGTTAGGTCATGCCACCGAAACATTTTCATGCTCTGACACCATATTGTTGCATCGAACTGAGCTATGTCACATAGAAATTTTGAACTGTAAGCAAAATTAAAACATATACACACATAAAATATTACGTAACTTTATATATTAAAGTTAAAGTAGAAAAATACATTCTGAAAAGGTATCGATTCATACAAAATAATAATAATAATACACGTGCAGCACACATAAGAAAAACCCATAAAAATAAACTCATAAATAATAATGCAACATGTAATTTAACACACATTTGACACTTATCTTGGTAATAATATAACCAACTACGTGCAGACCTTCCATGAACCTCTCATCCTTAGACCACGCTTATCATCACTCTAAGTAGAGGGTCACCCCCGAGTTGGGACTAAAATCCACCCGGGTAAACAGATTCCTAACCGGGCTAATGTATCTTAGAAAACATGAAAGACTTTGTCACAGGTGTCAATTCAAAGTAATAGTGTACAATCCCTCATTCCCCACATTCCTGTCCCACCCTAGGAAGTGTGCCCCTTCTCTTCTATACAATCCTTCGGCTTTCCCACTTCCTTTCTGGGGCTTCAACAACAGGTCAGACAGGAAGTCTAAGAGCCCTATAGTTGTAGTTTGACACCTTCGGGAAATCAATTCCCAACAATTCTCTCACCTAGAGAGAAATTTCTCATGGGATTGAAAACCCTCCTATTCAATACATCTCCCAAGCTAACCACGTACATGTATAGGTACAAGTATGAGTATAGGTATAGTGACAGGAAGGTATGTATATAGTTACAGGTATAGGTACATATATAGGTACAAGAAGCTACGAAAGACAACTGAATGACGGAGTGAATGAATGATAGAATGAATGAATGACTCAATGAATGAATGAAATTAATGAGAAAATGAACTAAGTCCAAACTATATGTATGCATGGTCCCAACTTGAAACTTGTCATGTTGAGAGTTACCTTGGTCCACTTGTCCCCATCCTTAGAAATTAGGATAAAATAATTATCCATACTTTATACTTTAAGGAATATTAATATAATAT
>JZKD02S1786908.1:0-11218 GCA_000966675.3 Picea glauca
ATGGGTCCTCCAGGACCATGCTCAAGTCGCTCCTGCTCTCGTACTCCATGTCTAGGACCATGTGGGCCTCGAGACATGATCTCCTAGTTATCCCTAGATATCGGGGATAACAGGAGGAAAAAGCGGAAAAACGCAGAGGGAGTCAATGGCTCAGCGGCCAACTAACCAATGGGCAACCACTGCTACAACCGCCAAACAACAGAGTTGGGGCAACCACCATAGTAGCAGAGGGCACAACCGGACGAGAGGACGCAGGTGCACAAGAGGAACAGCAGCTGCAGTCGCAGCATCCTGGAGGGCCGCCACAGCCACCAACAGAGCCGCCAACAGACCCAGGAAAGTGTCAGGATAGCTAAAGGCAGGGTTCGAGACATCGGGCGGCGAACATAAAGCTAGAGCAACCCCAGATAAGTCGCGAGCAGTAGCAAAGGGATGCAGGCGGCTTCAAGCAGAGATTCGGGCAGTGGGCAACAGGTCCGAGCAATGGGTCCCAAGCAAGGATCCGAGAAGCCAAAGATCGTTTTGTGCTTGGAGGACTAAGCACAAAATTCTTCAGTTTTCGTGCCTAAAGGACTAGGCACATTTTCAACAGTTTGTGTTCCCAGTAATATCTAATTTGTGTTGATGTTGTTGGTAGCATCGAACAGGTACTTCCACGTTGGCTTGTGTCTAGCACATGGAAGTCATCTAATGTCTCTCAGGACCTAGGGAATTCACTTTAGTTAAGTGAATATTTAAAGTGAATGACCTTTTAGAATTAATGGAGATTAATTAAGTTAAATGCCTAAGCTTTTGGCAATAATAACTTAAGTGAGTTAAATTAAGTCCTAGCCGTTGGATCTAAAAGTGAAGGTGAGATTAGATCTCATCCTTTGATCACTTTGGAGATTTAGGGTTTTGGTTAGTGATTGATATGGTCAAATCTCAAGATTATAAAATGCAACCTAAGTGAGATGAGGAGATATAGTGATGGCAAACAAAGAGTGAGCAAACATTCAAGTGTGTGGGGGCAAGGGACGAGGAAAGGGTGCAAAGGGGCAGCAAGGGATATAGCAGCCAACTAGCAAGATCGAAGCATCGATCTTAAGGTTTGTAGAGCTTGGCTATTTGTTGATTTGTATTTCCTTTGAAGGGCCATTATCCCAGGATGGGAGCCCTGATTTTATAGCAATAAAATCATCACAGATCCGATTTTCCCACAAGGGTTTTTCCAGGGGTATTTACCCGAAATCACGTTTGCCAATGTGTTTGGTTTCCATTTAATGCTTCCATTGAATTTATCGTTAATAACCTAGGTGTACTATTATTCAGTAAATGTATTTTTCTTGGAATTAATGGGCGGGTGCTAGGTTCAGAGAAATTAACAATTTGGAGATGGTCGCAACAAGTTTAAGGTTTGAGGACAGGTTGGAGGGTGCATCTAACTTCGTCGCTTGGAGAACGGGTTGTGGGAGTTTGCTAACACAAAAGCGACCCCACCGACGGATCCAAAGGACTTGGCCGCCCATGAGTTGAAGGACATGAAAGCCAGGAGAATCATCTTAGATGCAGTGAAGGATCATTTGATCCCTCACATATCTGAGAAGAAGTCATCCAGGGAGATGTTTGTAGCTCTGACGAATATTTTTTCAAAGCATCAATACAAACAGGAAAATGGTGTTGAGGGAAAAGCTCTTAGACACCAAGATGACCAAATCAGATACGGTGACCAGTTATCTCACCAAGATCACTCAAGTACGTGATCAGTTGGCAGTTGTTGGGGAATTCGTGACAGATGAAGAGTTGGTGAGGACGGCCTTGAATGGTTTCCCTAAGCCATAGGCCCCATTCATCAAAGGCATCGTGGCACAGGAGACACTTCCCAAGCTTGACAGGATATGGGATGATTTCATCCACGAGGAGATTCGAGAGGAATCTCTTGTAGGCCGACAAGTTGGTGATGATCGGAGTCTGGCCCTTGCAAGTCAGGCAAGGCAAAGAAAGGGAAATACAGGTGGAGAATCAACTCCACAGGCTGGAAAGAAGAAGGATCTGAGCAAAGTGAAATGCTTTGTGTGCCACAAGAGTGGCCACTATACTTCACAGTGTCCAAAATGGAAGAAAGGGAAGAGTGAGTCTTAACAGATAGCAGCATCTATAGAAGCTCAAGTCAAGGAGTTTGTTGAGAAGGAGTTCTTGTTAGCCTCTTATCTTTCTGACACAGATTTTGGTAGTGCCTGGTTCGTAGATGATGGAGCTTCTCATCACATGACAAGGACACATGAGTTGTTCACCAGTTCGTCAGAGACAGCCTCAGATCTGGATGTGGAGCTTGGCACCCATGCAAAGTGTGGTGTGTTATCCACCAAGTTGCACTATGATGGACTTCCAGCGAGTCGCCAAAGATTGAACATTATTGTTCAAAATTCAAAGTTCAGAAGTTCAGCCAGTCAATAAAGACCAACTTTTTCACATTTTCCATAAAAAATTGTAATAAGAGATGTTGCATGATGAACTTGTAAAAGGTCTTAGCCACCTTCGATCTAGGCATGAGTTGTTACTCTGGAGTGTTTTCTTTTACTTATTAATTATATTTTTCCGTTTTCAAGCAATTTATAATTTATGAGTTTTTTCATTCAATCCCTCTAGAGTTGGAGTATATACTCATGATTAGGCCTTAACATGGACCTAAGCCTAGTGTCTAATGTATATTACCATGCTAAACATACTCCTAGACTCTTATGGAAATATGCTAAGTCCCCCTTAGGATTTTTAATTTTCTCAGTTAATTAAAAATTTTCCGCAAAACGGGAATTTTTAATTAAAAAATAAAAATGTATTAAAAAAATGGTACTAGGGGACTTTGTATGTCTTGGGGGTGCTCATTTTTGGACTTAGAGCACCCATATTTACTTCAATACCCACTTGGTTGAGTAAAATTAGTGATTTTAATCACTTAAAAATCAATTTTAATCAAAAAACTCAAAAAAAGTCAAATAAAATCAAAAGAAATCAGCAAGTGTAAAACATGTGGGGACATGTTTTAGATGAGATAAAGCCTAAAAGGCTATGTGGCAGCCACAAGAAGCAATTTAGATATGTTTTAGATTGAATGGATAAGATATGGAGTAGTTATTGAGTGTGGGCCAAGAGGAAGTGCACCCTCCTTGAGAGAGGTGGCGCACCCACATATAAACTCACCCACCTTTTGAGAAGTGGCAACTTGATATCCACCTAATCCCCTCATGTGGAAATTCGTGGGAGCTTTGGGATAAGTGGCAGCCCCTCCCCATACACTTCGCATCTCTTGCTCTTCCAAGTGGTGCGCCCCTCTTCTCCAAGTGGTGCGCCCTCCTCATCTCCCCTTTTTTAACCTTTGGCTATATATTGGAGCACTCTTCCCATTGTAATCTAGTTGGAGTTTGGGGATTGTTGTTTGTAGTTGTACTATTGTAATACTTTTCATTTGGAATAAAGAGACTTTGGAGGTCTAGAAGGTGTGTTATACATGTGTGTGGATGCTTGATGTCAATTTGTGCTTAACCTATGAGGTAATATTTGCCTAATTTCTTCTTTGAATTTGTTATCTTGGCCTTTGAATGGATGCTATCATCTAGTAGGATAGGATTTATCTAGCTTGTTGTTAATCCTATTGTTCATTTATATTTAGAGGCTTTGATGTGTATGCATGTTTTGGTTAACTAACATAGTCTTCAAGTTTCTTGTGTAGGTGACACCAATTTTGTTAACAAGTTTATTTGCAAGATTTTAAAGCTTACAAGTTTTCATAGCTTGGAGTGGTGATGAAACTTGTTTGTCTCTTCACAACTTCAAGGAACTAAAAACTCAGTCCCTCCTTAGCTCATCTAAAGACTCCATTGCCCAAAGGTTCCAAGGCTAAAATTTTCTCCCTTCTCTCTTTCTCAAAGAAAATCTAAATTTTGGTTACTTTGTTGGAAACGCAAATATCTTAGATCTATCCTTATTTCAAATTCTGAATATTTAAGTGTACATGCATAAAATAAACTAGATCCAAGTTTGTACTTTCAAGTTTCATCTAATGCTTAGATCTAGCATAGGAAAAGTCTCCTTTTAGCATGCTTTCTTTCAAAAAATTTAGAAGTTAAAGGGTAGTTTTTTTCTTAAAGCTTTCACTTTCATATTTGGCAATTAGAGTGCCTTTATATTGTTGTTTTAAAACAGCAAACAAAGACCCTAAGGAGACAAGCTCTTTAGCTTGCACTTCTTAGTTCATTTTTGCTCATTTTACACTAGTTTTACTTAGTCAATTTTGGGGCTTTCCTACTAATAACCAAAGACACTTCCAAAGTGTTTTTGGGCATCTTTTTTCATTGTTTGCTTGTTGTTTTATGCAGGTCAGCGAACCAATAAGAGGAATTTATGTCCGTTTTGGGCGGATTTGGAGCATCTGGAACCCCCGGAGGCACCTCTTTTATTCAATAAACATTTGTAAAACATTGTAAAGGCTTGTGACCCCCCTAATGAATGGTCACAAGTCACTCCCATAAAGAGTTGTGTAATTTCTTTAATAAAATCAGTGGAGCTACAAGCTCCCACTCTTCATCCCCCCTAGGGGAACGGTGTTTTTTGTGATTATCTCAATTTTGCAATTTTAGCTTAGATTCAATTTTCACAACTAAGGATAAGCTAAAAGTAATTTTTCAATTCATCGCAAAGCACTACAATCTCACATAAACAATAAAGTTAATTAAATCTTCACATAGATTAGATTTCATTTGGAAAGTAAGATTTAATTGTTAGATTAGTTTTCCCTTTTGCAAAGTAGAACACTAGTTGCTAGATTAGATTTCATTTTCAGTACTTTGCTTTGTGGTTTAAAATAAACAAACTCCCCTCAACTCCCAGTGCGGTTCTTGACCCTTCCAGTTGCGAGCTAGTCTCGATCTGCTCGGAGTAAGTTTCATACACACTGGGCTGGTCAGTGGTGATAGAATAATTAGGGAAATCTCGGAAGTTGTTATCTCAATGCGTGGGAAAACGCCTAAGGGTGATCTGTGAAATAAGGCAGGCCCTCTCGGGACCTGGTTTTCCCACCTGTTTTAGACATCCAGCACCCATAGTAAGCTTACTGGTGAGACCTCTTGGGTTTCGGTAAGTTCTTCGTAAGTTTCCAAACAAAGAGCTGGCCTCTGAAGAGGCCACACAAACTTCCATTAATCTACCACCAATTTACCTTAATAAAATACGTGATCTACACTGCCCATGATTACCTTTAAGGCACTAGTCTCATTTACACACTTTGCAAAGCCATATGCTTCATTTTACTTTTCAATCATTTACTTGAAGCAATTTGATTTCACTTGCATCTAACAATTGTGTCTTAAGTATCCTTTTATGCAAGTGTGTGATTTGGTATATATCGTGGTGAATAATTGATCTATGTATACTTTTGCTTTATGTTGGTTAATGAAAGAATAAACTCCTAGATTCATTTCTTGTACTTAGTTTAGTTCAAGCCTTAGTATATTTGTTAGGGACTAACCCCCCTTGGCTTCGCTAGGAGTTAGCCTAGACGGAGGAGTTGAGTATTAGGTGACAGCACCTTGACTCACTTGGCCCCAAGGACACACCGAGTGGATTGAAGATTTCTTCCACGTCTCTCAGGTGTGTATAAGGCGGCAACATGGTGTAGAGGAAGATGGGCCAATCAGGTTCTAGGTGGAGTCGAGAGGTTCTCTGGAGGTGGCAGATGTGTTGTATGTCCTAGAGCTGAGGAGGAATTTGCTCTTAGTCTCAGCTCTGGAGGACAAGGGTTATGCAATCTTGTTCCAGAACAAACAAGTGTTCACGCATTCAGAGGGAGATAGCCCTGACACAACAATCAACATTGGTGTCAGAAAGGGTAAGGTATACAGGTTGCAGGGAAACTTGTAGGTGGATCAAAGGGGATCTTGGATGATGGACGGATGTCAGTGACAGAGGACGAGGAGCAGGAGGCTCCGAAGGGTAGGCAGAGTTCACAGACTTTCAATGTGGGGAGTCAACCTTCAGATGGGAAGAGGGAGTTAGCCCCTTCCAGTTCTGTCAAGAGACCTAGTTGGTACAAAATGACATTGATGGATGCTCAAGAGCAGGTTCAAACTCCTAGGAGGACATTAAGGGAGACTAGGACTTCAACAAAATTTCCAAACTTCAAGGCACTGATATGTTACGTCATTGAGGAGGCAACAGTTCAGCAGGAGAAGCAGGATGTCTCAATACAAGATGGTGTGTGCGACATTAAGCCAGGGTCAGAGGGAGAACCAATTTCAGGTGGCTCTTCGAGAAGTATTTTCCTCGCTAAGAGGGAGTGTTGATGTTTGTAGCATCAGACAGGTACTTCCACATCGGTTGTGTGTCTAACATGTGGAAGTCGTCCTTAATACCTCTAAAGACTTAGGAAATTCACTTTAATAAAGTGATTATTAAAGTGAATGTCTTTTTGTAATTAATGTGAGTTTAATTTAATTAAATGCCCAAGTATTTGGCATTAGTGAGTTAAATTAAATCCTAGCCATTAGATCATAAAGTGAAGGTGAGATCTAATCTCAACCATTGATCACTTTAGAGATCTAGGGTTTTGGATTTAGGATAAACTCCAGATTATAAAGGCAGCCTAGGTGAGAGGAGGAGACACACACAAAGTGAGATAGTGAGATCTCATTGATTGGGTGGAGAAGGACTTTCATCCAAGTGTGCAAGGGTAGGGTCTGAGGATAGGAGCAAAGGAGTAGCAGCCAGGTGTGATAGGCTAAGCTATTTTGTCGTTTTGTATTATTCCTCGAGTGTGCCATTATCCCAGGACGGGAGCCCAAATTTTATCTTAATAAAATCATGGTTTTTCCCAGGGGTTTTTCCCAGGGGTTTTTCCCAGGGGTTTTTACCTAGAAAATTACATGTGCAAATGTGTATGGTTTCATTGTTGTGCTTCCGCTGATTTATTTATTTAGATCATTAAAACTCAATCGTGCTTTTATTCGGTAAATATTCTTAACAAGTTTATTACATAAAGGATTTGCTAGGAAGTAAATTGTCGGGTGTTGGGTTGCCGAAATTTGACAAAAAGATGGTCTCATTTTTCCAGAGAACTAGTGCAGAGAGAGGTATTTTGAAGGTGTCTCCAACGTTGCCAATATTACAAAAGATGCATTGATTTGAAACGGCCGCAAGACATCAAACGAATGATACATTCTCATACCAGATTTGCAGAATTGTTTGTGATTTTAGAGCATCAATTGTAGCGGGACTAAAATACAAAGCATGATGATGAAGGAGGCGCTGGAATTCCGAGTAGCATTTGGTGTGTGTGTGTGTGTGTGTGTGTGTGACCCCTAGAGATGACACTTGTTAAGTCGACCTAAGACAAGATCCTGGACTAGGGCCGACCTAAGTTTCATTTTAGATATAAAAAGAGAGAAATTTTGATGTGGAAGCCAACCTGAGTCTGATTTGTGAACATATTTTTTATAAAAAAAAAGCCAAGGGCCGACCTTTCTTTAAAAGCGGTCTTGTCATAACCCACAAATGGAGGACGTTTGGGGGTGTTTTGCACAATAGGAGGAGGAAACTCATCTTTGGAAGCCCAAGTGTCTACCTTAGAAGACACTTAGTAGTCGGACAGACACCCTTGTGGACCAAGATTAACCTTGGAGGGATCTTCAAATGCATGTTTTGAGGAGCCAGCAAGCATTGAAGGGCCTTTGGAGGTTGGATGTTGTTGGCAAAGGACTTTTTTATGACGTGTCTCAACTTTGAAGGGATTTTTCCCCTTATTTGTTGTACATGTGGCATGAAAATCCAGTCTTTTGTATATTTTAGGATTAAATAATTCAAGAAGAGGGCCTTTTACCCCTCCTTAGGCTAGAATAGGGGATTTTAACTTAGAAAATAATATTTTAATGTAAGAGGAAATTGAGCCTTTCCCTCTATAAATAGAGAGGCCTTTCCTATCATTCGGACAACACAACTTGAGGGAGAAATCCCTTAGGAGGTTTGAAATTTCTGAAATCTTTTTGGAGCATTTTGGTCTTCGATTGGTGTTTTGGATGGAGGATTAAAGAATTTGGTTGAGGAGATCATTTTGTGAATCCTTTGCTTGTCTTTGGTGAATGATCTATGAAGCTAGGGTTTCTTCTTGCATAGCAACTTGATTGAGTAAGTGTTCGTCAAGTTTAAGTGTTGGCTCATGATATATTATGGTGGATGCTCTATCAGATGGTCAATAGTTGCATGGTATCTTTTATCCTTGGCTCATTTTGTCGGAAACCCTATGGAAGGATGAAGATTATTTATCCCCTTCCCTTACTTCATTCATCTTAAACTTTGTTGAAGCATATAAGACCTACCCTAGGGATTAAGATTGTTTATTCCCCTAGACCTTGTCTTGGCTAGCTAGTTTCTATTGATTTTTTGTTAATTACGCTAACATTAGATTTACCATAGCAATTTGAACTTCTTTTGCATGTTCATTTCTCCAAGGCGATGCTACACCATTGCAACCCAACCATAGGAACCTACTCGTGCCACCCCCAAGCATAACATATACATCCTGGGAAACCCTTCTACACAAGGGGAGAAAACCCAACAACCTTCTTATAAAGAATATCCATGGCAAGACAAAATAACCAAGAACAAGATCTATCCACTAGAGCAAACCACAAAGAAAGAATCCAGCAACATAGATGTAGCACACCCTAGCCAAAGCGTTAGGGTGTCTAGCCTCCACTAGCATACCACCAACAATACTGTAGAAAACCCTAGCTAGAGCACTAGGGTAGCTGGCCTTCACCAATGCATCATCAAGAGAGAAGATAAACCCCAACCAAAGTTGCACCATCCTTCCTATTGCAGTTGCAGCTGCAACTGCAGCACTCTCCACCAAACTTGCACTATAGATGAGTGAGAGAGAGTGTGACAAATGAGGAAGGTGTCACCCTTATTTATAGTAATCTGTCCAATGGATTTTTTGGCAGCGCCGACCTCACCTTTCTGGAAAATGTATTTTCTGTTTATCTTTTTCTGGAGCCGACTTTGCTTCTAGAGCAATATAATTCCTCTGGGGCTTATTTAATTATTTCAATGGTTTTCCTTTGATGCATTGGCATCTTCATCTATAAGAAAGGTTATCCCAAAGGTGAATACCTCCCGCAGCTACCAGAAACATCAACACTCCCTCTTAGTTAAGGAGGTATTCTCCACGATGTTTTCCTCTGGTCCTCATAGCCTCGCAGGCTAGTCACGCAGACCATGCCACTGGTAGCATCATCACGTCGCACATGGCTACACCCAACATGAACCTTTTCTAGGGCCTCATCACCACTAGAATACACTAGGACCTACACGCCCGTAATGTGGCACTAGGACCTACTCGCCTGTAGTGGGGCACTAAGACCTACTTGCCCATAGTGCATGCCAAGGACCTACTCGCCCATGGTGTGTCCTCAACGGACACTGTCACACATATCTGTACCCATGTGGACCTTCTAGGGGTCACATCGCCCTAGGCATCACTAGGACCTACATGCCCATAGTGTAACACTAGTGTAGCACTAAGACCTACACTCCCATAGTGCATCGTCAAGGACCTACTCACCCATGATGTGTCCACTTGGTCTACTCCCAAGGGATGTGTCCAAATGGTCTACTTCCATGGGATGTTGGGTGCCACCCCAAGATAACTTGTCACTACTCTGACAAGTGTCATGCTCAACTTCGTCTCAGAGGAGCGTTCTCCAAGTCGACCCAACCCAACATGGGGAGAATATCAGGGGCATCCCCACAGATTGACCCAGCACATCCACCTGGGGAGAAGACCTGTCACAGGTCAACCAAGCCCAGCACAACTGAGGAGAAGACCCATCACAGGTCAACCCAGCTCAGTCCATCAAGGAGAAGGCACAACACACTCACGGATAGACCCAACCCACTGCCCTGGGGAGAAGATCTGGAGAGTGTCCTCACAGGTCGACCCAGCCCACTACTATGGGTAGAAGACCTGGAGAATGTCTCACTAAGTTGCAATCATCAATACTCCCTCTTAACGAGAGGGGCATTCCACTCCAAGTTTATCATGGAAGTACTCGAACTTCGACTTGGCAAGAGGCTTGGTGAAAACATCTGCAATATGCTCATCTGTAGGAAGGTACTCCACTAGTACTGTCTTCCTCTACACCATATCTCGCATGTAATGCTACTGTCATGAGATACTGAATTCTCTAAGAGCTTCACATAGCTCAATGAATCATGGTGGGATCCAGCATCTGACCAAAACAATCCTGGAAGGAGCTTGCGAAGCCACACTGCTTTGCGTACTGTCGTACATAGTACATACTGCAATATACTCGACTTTTGCGGTACTCAAAGCCACAAAAGTTTGTTTCCTGCTACACCAGGAAACCACAACAATTTCCAAGTTGAAGTAGCACCCTCGGGTACTCTTCCTCTAAATTGTGCTCCCTATCCAATATGAATCAGCATATCCCTGTAGTCTCATGTCAATATTGGAAGCATATCTTAGTCCATATCCAATTGTGCCTCGTAAGTATCTCAATACATGCTTCACAGCCACCCATTGTATCTGCCTCGGCTGACTCATAAACTGGCTAAGTGCACTCACTGCATAGCAAATATTCGATCTGGTGTTAACCAGATACATCAATGATCCAATCAGTTGTCGATACATGGTTGGCTCAATCAAGTCTGAATCAGAAGAAGACTCGCAGAGCTTCTTCAGATTCGACACCATCGATGTGGTCATGGACTTACAATCCAACATCCATGTTGACCACCTATTTCGACTAGGGGATCAACTCCATGTACCATGAAGATATGTACCTAACGGTGAAGCACCTTTGAAGACTTTCTAGTTATACAAGGCAGTTTCGACCTCAGCACTTCATTTTGTAATTGGAATTTCCGCTCCCCTGCGTGGGATAATAATGTAATGAGTCTGCATGGATCATAGTTTAGGTTAGTTGCCTAGGACTTTATCATTAGAGTGTTTTTTTTCCTCGGGTAATTAATTTGGCCTAACCAGCCTTTTTAATTACCCTTGAGTTTTTCACTCCCACAATAATTCTCCAAAGTGATGAAAGGCATTCTAATGATTGAGCCCTATGGGTGACTAGGGTCTAGGAATATTGTAAATGACCATGCTAGACATCTCCTAGAGTCTTGTAGAATTCCGTCGTGTCTAAGTAGTTTTTTTTTTTTTTTTTTT
>JZKD02S1786908.1:37678-64987 GCA_000966675.3 Picea glauca
CCATTGTTTTGTGGTGTGGATGCTTGCTTGGAGGAGGGCACACTATAGGAGGAGGGCGCACTTATAGCAGGGAGGACTTGCACTTGTCAAATTGCCTTGAGGACAGTTTTGTTGGAGAGGTAGCACACTTGTTCAGAGTTGTGTGCAAGGGTTTCTTCATCAGAGCTTTAGGCAGCAAGGGCGCAAGCTTTTGAGATTGGAAAACAAAAGGGAAGGGCGCACCATGCTTGGGTGAATCTACCTTCTAGAACTTTTATAGTAGCTTGAGAGGGGTTGCCACTGTATCAGGTTCTTTTGTTCCATGTACTTGTTGTATCTCACATTCTTTACATCACATATATAGACTTTTATTCCAAACTGGTTTTCCTCGGGGGGGTTTTATCCAGGGTCATGTTGACCAAAAATACCTGTGTTCATTTTCATGTATGCTAGAGTTTAGAACAACATTATTTCAATTGTAAAGATCTTGAGATGCATTACACATTTAAGGCTTGCATGTATTAACCTATTGGCTACAAAAACTACATGCTAGAGCACCTTAAAAGGCTATGTAACCGTAACAAAACAGCAGTAAAGTTCCTGAACAGTTTGTTGTTATAAAACAGCAGCAAAGACAGTTGTGACAGCAGAAACTTAGAGCCAACTTGAGGTCAAAGACAGACCTAGTTGGCAGCCTGTTAGGACCTCAAAAATCTTCAAAAGGAACATTGAGATAAGAAAGGATGTTACATTCCATGAACAAGATGCATTCAAGCGTTCTAAAGAACTTACGCTTGACACGGAAATGGAGGAGCCTGAAGCATCTCAGGTACAAGTTCTAGATTCAGGTCCCTCTGGTTCAGATTTGGTAGCTTGGAGGTACTTCTGCATTGGCAGCGCTCAGCATGCGGAAGTGACCAAGTAAATTATCTCCTAGTGACTTTATAAAATGATTTTATAAAGTTGAGTCTTTTAATTTCGAAATGTAAAAGTGACTTTATGATGTTATTCGTCAATTTATTAATTTAACTGACCTCAACAAATGATTAAATCGTGACCGTTGATCTCAAGGGTAAGTGAAGAGTCACTTAAGGGAGATCAAGGGTTAGAGGAGTTACAATTCGAAATTGATAAAAGGCAGCTCATTAGGAAAGGAGGGCGCACACTTTGAGGAGAGAGTTGTGGGAGGTGAAGGATCACTCATCCCAAGAGAATTTATTGAGCGTGGAGAAAGGAGAAGGACAGCAAGCAGGGAGGCACATCTTTCAGGAGAGGAAGAGGGCATGCATCCCAAGACAGTTGCTGATATAGAACAGGACCGTACAACAGTGAAAGGAATCCGTATTGTACAGATTTGTTGGAGGAACAGCAGAGGTATGCACTGAAATCGAGGCTCTGATTTCAAGGCAAATTGCTGAGTTAATATCTAAGTTTTCCTTTACTGTTGGCATTGAAATTCATGCCCACTGTTCATGAAAGTTAATGCTGAAGTACAGGCTGTACAGTTCAGCATTGTAACAGAAATTTAATGCAGTTTTTTTTGTCTGAAACTTGGCACGGATTTCTAGAATTCGTGGACAGTTTTCAGGGTTAGAAGAGGCACATTTTTTTGAGTGGGTTCTGTTATATCATTGTTGTAAATGACTGCTGTAATCTCAGCATCTTTCTCTGGAGCTTAATAAAGAATTCTCCTCAATTTGTCACTATTTTTCTGTGTTATTCTTCTTGGGGTTTTACCCAGATTTTTGTATGGTGCATTATGGATATTTTGTCCACTGTTAGAATATAATTCCGCTGCAGATTTAGTTTCAGAACTACATTATTTAGTGTTTCTGCTCATTAAGTACAGCTAGTAAAGGTTTTAATGCTTGGCTATTAAGACTTAATTGGAGGCTGAAATCTGGGTATTATATAGTGATTTTTTGAACTAATTTCAACATGGTATTAGAGCAGGTGTTCTGAAGTTCAGTGGGCAGAATTTTGGCACTTGGGACAGCAAGTGATTTGCTGGTACATTTGCTTGAAGAAGACAGAAAAAGGTTCTTTCTCAGGTGGACAAAGATGACTTCCAGCATCAGGTTTGAAGATAGATTGGAGGAGGTTTCCAACTACCTGTAGTGTAAGGTTAGAATCAGCAGTGTTCTCAAGGAGAACAAATTGTGGTCGTTTGCGAACACCGTTGTCGCTGTACCTACAAATCCCACAGCTCTTGATGTTCATGAGGTGAATGAAGCTAAGACTCAGAGAATCATCTTGAACAGGGTCAAAGACCACCTTATTCCACACTTGGCTAAGAAGAAGACAACCAATGAAATGTGGGTTGCACTGAAAGGCTTGTATGAGGCTAAGAACGAGAACCGGAAAATGGCTCTCTGGGACAAGCTCCATGGAGCTAGGATGGTCAAAGGAGAGAGTGTGGCCACCTACTTCACCCGGGTTGCACAGGTGAAGGACGAGATGGCAGTTGTTGGAGAAGTCATTCCTGACTCAGATTTGGTGCGGATAGCCCTCAAAGGCTTCACCAAGGAGTGGGAGGTTTTCGTCAAGTGTGTGGTGGGGAGAGAGAAACTCCCTGACTGGAGCAAATTGTGGGATGATTTTACGTAGGAGGAGATCCGGGAGGGGTCTCAAGAAAAGGTATTGAATGGTGCAGATGGCGAGAACGTTGCTCTTGTAGCAAAGGGCAATGAGAAGAAGAAGGACATGAGCAAGGTGAAATGCTTTGCATGTCACAAGACTGGCCACTATGCTAGTCAATGTCCGAAGAAGAAACCGGAATCAGAGGTGGCAACATCAGCAGTGGTTGCAGATTTTGCTGAGAAATTTGAGAAGAAGTTCTCTCTCATGGTTGGTCTCGTGGGCAGTGGATGCCTAGCGTTCGAAGACATTGAGTCGTGGTTTATGGACAATGGTGCCTCTCGGCACATGACTGGGTTGAGGTCAGTTTTCCTCAATCTTATAGAGATAGACTCAGAATGTAGAGTGAATTGTGGAGTTGGCCCACAATTTGCAGTAAAGGGGGTTAGAAGGGTGAGATTCCAACTAGAGTCAAGAGGTCTTCTGGAGGTTGGCGAGGTATTATATATTCCAGAGTTGACAGTTAATTTTCTCTCAATGTCAGCTTTGGATGAGAGTGGATTTGGAGTTGTTTTCCACAGTGGACATGTGCTTTTATATCCTGTGGGAGCAACTGCTGACACAACAGTGATGCTTGGTGTCAAGTATGAGGGCTTGTACAGGTTGTTGGGTAGACCTGTGTTGGGGTCCAGTGGATTTCTGGACTCAGATTCAGTGTCGGAGAGTTGGCAGGTAGCACGGGAGAGAGAGTTGATACATGGCACTCAGTCTTCTTTCGAGACTCTCAAGGGACAGGAGGCATGAGTCGACACGGTTGGATGCTCAGGAGAGTGTGCGGTCTCCTAGGAGCATGTCTTCAATTCGTGGTACAACAGAGGTAGCAGCAGAGGCTTCCAGTGCAGTGGGAGTAGTGGCTTCATGTTCAGAGGGAGCAGAGACTTCTAGTACAGAGGGAGCAACTATGGCAATTGATGAGATGGAGACAGATTTTGGTGGTGATACCAGAAGTACCTCTCTCGCTAAGAGGGAGTGTTGAGATTTGGTAGCTTGCAGGTACTTCTGCATTGGCAGCACTCAACATGCGGAAGTGACCAAGCAAATTATCTCCTAGCGACTTTATAATTATAAAGTGATTTTATAAAGTTGAGTCTTTTAATTTCGAAATGTAAAAGTGACTTTATGATGTTATTGGTCACTTTATTAATTTAAGTGACCTCAACGAATGATTAAATCGTGACCATTGATCTCAAGGGTAAGTAAAGTCTCACTTAAGGGAGATCAAGGGTTAGAGGAGTTACAATTCGAAATTGATAAAAGGCAGCTCATTAGGAAAGGAGGGCGCACACTTTGAGGAGAGAGTTGTAGGAGGTGAAGGGTCACTCATGCCAAGAGAATTTTCTGAGCATGGAGAAAGGAGAAGGACAGCAAGTAGGGAGGCGCATCTTTCAGGAGAGGAAGAGGGCACGCATCCCAAGACAGTTGCTGATATAGAATAGGACCGTACAACAGTGAAAGGAATCTGTATTGTACGGATTTGTTAGAGGAACAGCAAAGGTATGCACTGAAATTGAGGCTCTGATTTCAAGGCAAATTGTTGAGTTAATATCTAAGTTTTCCTTTACTGTTGGCATTGAAATTTGAGCCCACTGTTCATGAAAGTTAATGTTGAAGTACAGGTTGTACAGTTCAGCATTGTAAAAAAAAATTAATGCAGTTTTTTTTGTCTGAAACTTGGCACGGATTTCTAGAATTCGTGGACAGTTTTCAGGGTTAGAAGAGGCACATTTTTCTGAGTGGTTTCTATTATATCATTGTTGTAAATGACTATTGTAATCTCAGCATCTTTCTCTGGAGCTTAATAAAGAATTCTCCTCAATTTGTCACTATTTTTCTGTGTTATTATTCTTGGGGTTTTACTCAGATTTTTGTATGGTGCATTATGGATATTTTGTCCACTGTTAGAATATGATTCTGCTGTAGATTTAGTTTCAGAACTACATTATTTAGTGTTTCTACTCATTAAGTACAGCTAGTAAAGGTTTTAATGCTTGGTTGTTAAGACTTAATTGGAGGCTGAAATCTGGGTATAATATAGTGATTTTCTAAACTAATTTCAACATCATCCATTGATTCTAGTATTGTATGTTGATGACTTGTTCCTTACACGAGAGGAACATTTGATAGCCCAGTGCAAGAGGGAGCTTTTTTGAGATGAAAGACCTTGGACTCATGCATTCTTTCCTTGGTCTGGAAGTGTGGCAGAAGCCAGATGGGATTTTCCTGTCTCAAGGGAAATATACAGTGGATGTACTTAAAAGGTTTGGCATGTTACACTATAAATCCATGAACACTCTCATGGTATCTAACTTGAAGAAGTTGCATGAGTCTGATAGTGGTTCAGACTCAGTGGATCCCACTATGTATAGGCAGTTTGTAATGTCCCCATTTTGGGACATTATAACATTACAACATTTCAGAGTGTTATGCCTACTCGAGTAGCTAGATAGGGGTGACAAAGAGTTCGGGAGATATTGAGGGGTTTATTTGGGCCCGACATGTATCGTTCATCATCAAGATCCATTCCGCACAGCTGGGCTTTGGTTCCGTTGCATTCCGACGATTTTCGTAATTTTGAGTTATTATGGATCATATCTTAATTAAATTCACTAAGAAGGTCATAATGGGCATATTACTTGGAGAAACCTCTTAGTGTGATAACTCATCAGAATCGGAAGGAAGAGCATTACAGGATAAGATGATGAGAAGTGACTTTCAATGGACGGAGAATCCATCAGGATGGATAAATCACTTTTTAGAGGTAAAATGATTAATTAATTAATTAATTAAGTGATATAATCAAGGAATAATAAAATAAATTAAAAGTCACTTGGAGGGAAAAGGTCAACAACGAATTAGGGTTTCGGGAAGCTATAAAGGAAGGGTAAAGCAACCTAATTCATTATGCATTGTTATGATTTGATCTTGAGAGTTCCCAAAGGAGGAAGAGAATCGACCTTGACTGTTTTGTGGATTTCTGGAGGAAACCACCACCATTGATAGGTTTCGGTTTTGAGAGACACACCCTAGCCCATCGGAGATACCATCCAAGTATTTCACTGTGTTATTCAGGAGTATCCAGTTGCAGTGTGCACAGCTCAACCAGTGAGGGCGCAAGTCAAATTGAGGGTTTGTGGAGTTGCACGAGTTCCGAGCACAGATTGCAGTTTCCTTCCGACCCAGTTGAGATCCAGCCAGGGCGCTCAGATTGAGCCAGTTTCCATCAGATTCTGAAGGTGGAATCTTGCAGGGCGCATCATCCATCCATTTAGGACGCAGCTCTTCCGGCAAGACATTTGAGGTTGCAGATGGAGCATCAGGGAAGATCTGGGGAAACCCTTCCGACCCAGTTCCGCATTTGGCGAGACGATCGTTTTGAGTCCTATAGCAGCAGATTCTGTTGGTGGAATCATTTGGGGCGCATCCAGTGTCCCAGAAGGTGCGCAAATCCCCCAGGGGTCCAGATCCAATGCCTCAGAGACCATATCCGACATCCGACACTCATCCATTTCAGTCTAGAGGCCAGGGCGCTTCTATTGGAGCAGTTTCTAGCTCATTCCGACGATCTATCCTTCCAGACGAGTTTTCCAGCTGGTAGCGATTACCATACTTCTCTAGAATCGCATATTTTTGTCGATCTATCCGTGCATGCATGAGATCCGCCTTCATCTTCTGATCACGAGTATTTTTATGCTATTTTCTTGTATTCCAGTGACGATCCATGAGATCTAGCTGACAATTATACTCTATATTTCCAGTATGTTATTGTATTTCCATGCTTGAATCGCATAATACATGTTATTGGGCAATTGATGCTCTTTACTTCCGCATGCATCCTTTATATATTGTTTAAACCATAAATATGCAACATGCACATGCAATAACCATAAATATCTCAAACACACAACTGAAACGCATCCAGAAACCCCCAGTGTATCAGATCTGCGAGACAGAACATTAGATCAGTAGCAAATATCTTGATCAACGGGATCAGGGATATTTCAGTGGTATCGGAGCTTTAGTCCTGCCAGCCTGTGACTAAAGTCGATGAGTTCAACGGGTGACCCAGAGGATTGTGAGCATGTGAGTGAAGAATACGGATTTTCCTCCTCTCCCTCCCGGTTCTGAGGAAGAGGAAGAGGCACACAGGGAAGCCGAGAGAATGGTAGAGCGTGAGGCAAAGAGGATGTGGGGAGACAGATATGAGCGAGCAGAGGGCAGTGGTAAGGCCCCCATGGATCCAGAGGCAGCCTTCATGCAGGTTATCAGCGATATGTTAGCCAGTCAACAGGCCATGAATCAGTCCTTGGAACAGGTGGCTAATAGATTGGCTATAGTGGGCACCCCGGACACACAAGCCCCACATACAGCACAGGGGAACTCGGGGGCAGGCAATAGACCCCAGACACCTACTCACACATACACATCTTCAAGTAGGATTCCCAGATCATGGTTCCCTAGTTTTCAGAGGGCACCAATAGCAGGAACACAGCAGTCGTTAGCACAGAGGCTACCTAGTCAGGCAGAAGACATTGAAGAGTACAGGAGGGAGTATGCAGCATTGGGTCGTGACTTCCATCATGACATGACACTGGTCGAGTACTGTGGACTTAGGGGCATGAACCATCCCAGAGAACCTCAAAGAGGCGGACAGCAACAGCAACAGGGGCATAACATAGATTTCATCCGGAAAGTTGGTAAACTCGCCATACCTTCTTTTGATGGATCGTCCAAATGCACTACCAGAGTTGGGGTACAAAAGCTAGACATGTACTACAAGCTCAACCAAATGACCGAGATGAAGGCTAGTGACTCTTGCGCATTTAGGGACAGTTGGATGTACAGGATGATAGTGCATGTCCTTCATCTTCCCCATCGGGCAATGTTGAGGATTCAACACTTCAGCATAGTGGTGACACTTGTGAGGATTCATATGTGTTGGCACTTAGACATGATGAGATTAGGAGGTTGGATGACCCACCTATGGGTGTAGACATGGCTTCCAAGAAGTCATGTATGGAGGATGATGAGCTTCCTATGAAGAGTGAGCCACATTTTTCATTTTCTCAATCACCTATGCTAGCCACGATATATGAGGATATCGGTGGCATTCCTGATATGGTAGAGGAGCCCTGTGTGGGGATCATACACAAGGGACATATGGATCTGCAGACCTAGGAGGAGAGGTATGGCTTGGAGATAGTTGACCTTACACATACCTATCAATATGAGGACAGTGAGTCACCACTCTTGGAGATTCCATTGATGGACCAGGTTGTGGAGACCGATAGCTTGTTGGGACACTTACTTCCAGGATCGATCTACAGTGATGAGGATGCACTCCTTATTGGACAGGATGACCAGAGCCCGTGTCTGGACACATCTCTATGGGATCCAGGCACAGATGATATTAGTAGGGTGAGCGCACGGGAGGATACAGCTGCCCATACAGGATACAGTGTGATTCATATGGGGGTAACAGTTGGTGATGGTGTGCAGTGGCATACAAGAGGACTCAGTAGCATAGTGGACAGTGGGCAGTTCAGTGCCTTATCTTTTGAGGAGTGTTTTGTTGGGGATTCCATTGTTGACACTAGCAGTAAGATGAGGTAGAACCTCAGCGGGACTGTGATCAGGAGTCACGACACTGAACGAGACAATTGAGAGTCAGTGAGGACATGATCATGGCAGCCACTAGATGCATTGATGATACACATGCATTGGTGGCAGGTTATTGTTGGAGAGCCTTGATGGCACATGATAGTTCAGATAGGGGACTGGCCATTAATGACTTCCATACACTCATGGAGAGAGTGACTGTGACGAGGGTCGAGTACCAGCAGTTATTGATGGATAGAGATTACCTATTGGAGATTGGCGAGATGTATCACAGGGCAATGAGGAAGCAGGAGCTTGAGGTGGACCGATTCACTCATGAATTGGTGAGCACACAAGGATTCTTGGAAGGCACACAGACAACCCTTCAAGAATCAGAGTCCAAATTAGATGAGCTCCTTGAGGAGACTGGTCAGAAATACACTATATCCATCTCGACATAGAGTCAAATATGTTCCTTAATTACATTGCTGGAGGATATCCGGGTGTCACACGGGCCACCATTCATAGGTAGTTCTGAGACAATCGATCATACACACACACATGAGGATTCCAGAGCCAGGGGAAGTTACGAGGACACTTTGTTCCAGGATTGGTTGATATGCACGCAGAGGTTGGTACGGAAATACACCTTGGGCATATGATGATGAGAGAGATGTACAATGGGATTCATGGGGACGCATTGGATGGCAGGGCGGAGACACACTTAGTGGAGCATGGAGATTTCCCTCCCTTGCAGCAGCACATAGTTCTAGGAGATCACCTTCACAGTAGCAACAACTATCTGAGTGATGATGGAGGGAGAGTGATTGACCAACAGTTTGTGAAGTTATCTACTGTTGTACCCGATAGTTGGAGTTTAGGCGATTATTCACCATGGGTATTAGTGGATGAGCTTTTGGTCCAATACTGGGGATTGACCAAAGCATATGATACTTTCCAGTCCTATAGTTGGTTGCAGATATTTATGATAGCCTTTCCCGACACTTTTATCATTGACAGCAGCACAGGGGGAGCTAGACAGTGGTAGGGGACATGGAGAGTTGGTAGGCTAAGACCACCTAACATGAGTGTCTTGATTGCATACAGCAGGATAGGGGTGGATCATCAGGGGCAGACAATTGAGGTCCTAGGCGTGATGGAGAGTATCCTAGGCCATGGGATAAAGGATATCTCAGAGGTTGCTACATATTCTCATTGGGATGAGGGTGGAGGGATTTCGACAATTACCAGTAGGGCACATCAACAGTTAGTGGGGATTGGAAGTGATGAACTTCCAAATTTGACATGGGATACGCGATTCCATTGGGTCAATAGTTTGTTTCATCTTATGAGGATCCAGTATGGATACTTTGAGCAGACAGTCATGATCAGAGTAGAGCAACATCAGCATGATGGTCCCTGTCAGAGACTATCATGGGACCCTGGGATTACAGGGTTGGGCATTTCATTGACTGATGGAGACGAGCGGACGTTTGTAGGGGGAAGTCATTTTGATTTTCCATTGAGTTTCAGTAATGGGGAGAGCACGTCACTGGCTGGTGATTCGTTGAGGTCTTGTAGTACCTCACTATGGCAGTAGCATGTTCAGTCGGTGGGGGTCGTGTTGAGTATGGAATGGTCTGGTAGGATAGACCCATTTCGGGTTGAGGCCATGTGTTATTTGCAGGAGACTCATGGTGTTGATATGTTACAGAACTATACTCCACAGGGCATTGCAATTCACATTCTGAAATGGTATCCAGGGATTGGAGTGCTTAGTAGTTCAATGTTTGATGGAGTTGAGTTTTGAGTAGAGTGGTTGCTCGGGGAGTTGACTCAGATTCTTTGGCCATCGATCATTCTACTCATCAGGAGCATGTGGGTGTCATGCGTGGTGAGCACTTGGAGAGACCACATCTTGAGGGGAGTCTACCTTGTGTCACACAGGTGGATATGGGACCCCGATATCATATGTAGTTGGATTCAGTTATGGCTCGAGGGCAAGCAATATTCCGGCAGGGAGGACTGTAATGTCCCCATTTTGGGACATTATAACATTACAACATTTCAAAGCGTTATGCCTACCCGAGTAGCCAGATAGGGGTGACAGAGAGTTCGGGAGATATTGAGGGGTTTATTTGGGCCCGACTTGTATCATTCATCATCAGGATCCATTCCGCACAGCTGGGCTTTGGTTCCGCTGCATTCCGACGATTTTCATAATTTTGAGTTATTATGGGTCATATCTTAATTAAATTCACTAAGAAGGTCATAATGGGCATATTACTTGGAGAAACCTCTTAGTGTGATAGCTCATCGAAATCGGGAAGAAGAGCATTACAGGATAAGATGATGAGAAGTGAATTTCAGTGGCCGGAAGAGCCATCGGGATGGATAAATCACTTTTTAGAGATAAAATGGTTAATTAATTAATTAATTAAGTGATTTAATCAAGGAATAATAAAATAAAGTAAAAGTCACTTGGAGGGAAAAGGTCAACAACGAATTAGGGTTTCAGGAAGCTATAAAGGAAAGGTAAAGCAACCTAATTCATTATGCATTGTTATGATTTGATCTTGAGAGTTCCCAGAGGAGGAAGAGAATCGACCTTGACTGTTTTGTGGATTTCTGGAGGAAACCAACACCATTGATCGGTTTCAATGTTGAGAGACACACCCTAGCCCATCGGAGATACCATCCAAGTATTTCACTGTGCTATTCAGGAGTATCCAGTTGCAGTGTGCGCAGCTCAGCCAGTGAGGGCGCAAGTCAAATAGAGGGTTTGTGGAGCTACATGAGGTCCGAGCTCAGATTGCAGTTTCCTTCCGACCCAGTTGAGATCCAACCAGGGCGCTCAGATTGAGCTAGTTTCCATCAGATTCTGACGGTGGAATCTTGCAAGGCGCATCATCCAACCATTTAGGGTGCAGCTCTTCCAGCAGGACATTTGAGGTTGCAAACGGAGCATCAGGGAAGATCTGGGGAAACCCTTCCAACCTAGTTCCGCATTTGGCGAGACGATCGTTTTGAGTCCTATAGCAGCAGATTTCGTTGGTGGAATCATTTGGGGCACATCCAATGTCCTAGGAGGTGTGCAAACCCCCCAAGGGTCCAGATCCAGTGCCTCAGAGACCAGATCTGACATCTGGCACTCATCCATTTCAGTCTAGAGGTCAGGGCACTTTTATTGGAGCATTTTCTAGCTTATTCTGACGGTCTATCCTTCTAGACGAGTTTTCCAACTGGTAGCGGTTACTGTACTTCTCCGGAATCGCATATTTTTGTCGATATATCCGTGCATGCATCAGATCCGCCTTCATCTTTTGATCACGGGTATTTTTATGCTATTTGCTTGTATTCCAGTGACGATCCATGAGATCTAGCTGACGATTACACTCTATATTTCCAGTATGTTATTGTATTTCCATGCTTGAGTCGCATAATACATGTTATTGGGCAGTTGATGTTCTTTACTTCTGCATGCATCCTTTGTATACTGTTTAAACCATAAATACGCAACATGTACATGCAATAACCATAAATATCTCAAACACACAACTGAAACACATCCAGAAACCCCTAGTGTATCAGATCTGCGAGACAGAACATTAGATCAGTAGAAAATATCTTGATCAGCAGGATCAGTGATATTTCACAGTTGATTGGCTCATTGATGTACCTAATCCATACAAGGACAAATATTTGTTTTGCGGTAAGAGCCTTGAGTCAATTCATGTCCGATACGAGACACAGACATTGGGTAGTTGCCAAACATGTACTCAGGTATTTGAGAGTATCCATTGCATTTGGACTCTTGTATACTTCGAGTGGAGGCATACTACTTCATGGCTTTGTTGATTCAGATTGAGCTGGAAGCCCAGTGGACCGAAAAAGCACTTCAAGATTTTGTTTCATTTTGGGGTCATCCATGATATCTTGGTCGAGCATGAAACAAGGCTCTATAGTGCAGAGTACAACAAAAGTTGAGTATATAGCAGCCAATGATGCAAGTAGAGAAGCAATATGGCTAAGAAAATTGTGGTCCGGATTGTTTCAAGAGAAATTAGAAACAATGGTTATCCATTGTGATAACCAGAGCTATTTGAAGCTCACACAGAACCCAGTCTTCCATGACAGGTCTAAACAAATTGAGATGAAATATCATTTCATCAGAGATATGGTCTAGAAAGGTGCCATCAAATTGCAGTACATTCATATTGAAGAGCAGATAGCAGACACCTTGAATAAGCCTATGTCCTTTGGAAAATTTGTGCACTTCCGAGACAAGCTTGGTGTTGCTGAAAATGTCTCCCTCGCTGAGAGGGAGTGTTAAAAGTTACAGCATCGTGAGATATTCTCCAAGACTTCCTTTCGCAAGGCAGAACTTGAGACTTGGAGAAAAGGGTCTTGTGATTCAGGACAAGAGTCAAATAGTCTTGAAAGCTTTAAGCCAAAGCGAAGACAAGACAAGTGCTTTGTAAGTTGGTCTTAATTGAGCCAACACTAATGTTGCCTAAATGGAAAAATGATGTGAAGTTCTCTTAGGTCACTCGAGATGGATAAAGCTACGAGATCTTGTCTAGGGTCTGGCCAACTCTATATAAGCAACTGTAGCATGTGACCAAATTGTGTTGGAGAACTAAAGAATCACATCCCGAGAAAAATGATCTTTACTTATACTTGAGTTGCAAACATGTAATGAGCTAGTGCATTGGCATGTGTGACCATGATTATCATGAGGGAACATGTGTTTGCTTAAGTATGAACAAACTCCTAAGTGTAACATGACTTAACAAGTCATACGCAAATTGTGAATATCTAAAAGTGAAGATTTCAAAATATAAGCGACTAAGTGTGAATGGGTTTAACTTAAGTAATTATCAGTTAAGATAACTTGAGTGAATATCAAGTTAAGTAATTATATTATTAACTGGAGTAATTATTAAGTTAAATAATCAAGTTGAGATAACTTGAAGTAATTATTAACTTATGTAATTATTAAGTTAAATAAATAAAAAATAATCAAGTTGAGATAACTTGAAGTGATTATTAACTTAAGTTATTATTAAGTTAAATAAATAAATAATTATTAAGTTAAATAAATAAGTAATTGTCAAGTTGAGATAACTTAAGTGATTATTAACTTAAGTAATTAATTAGTTAAATAAATAAGTAATTATTAAGTTAAATAATAAGTAATTATCAAGTTGAGATAACTTAAGTGATTATTAACTTAAGTAATTAATTAGTTAAATAATAAAATAATTATTAAAGATAAGTAATCAATGACTTGAGTGACTCTCAAGTTAAGTAATCAATTAAGTTAACTAATTATTAAGTTAAATAATTGTTAACTTCAAGGAAACAAATCGACTTCTGAAAGAAGTCAACCTCAACTCTAAAAGAAGTAAAAGAGAACTATCATAACTATAGTGAATCTCTTGTAGAAGATCAAGTCATTGGTAATAAAAGAAACCTCAGCGTGTAGCGAATATTTGTTCTTTTTTTGTCACAGAGAGGAAGAGATCAAGGTTTTTGTAACAGGGATTTAGCGTTCCAAAAGAGAAGGTGATCTTCTGCAGAACTACAGCACATGCAAGCTGCCATTCTAAGGTCTAGAGGTTGCATATACTTAAGAGATCACTTGGGATCTGTCACGGTTTCAGTGAGTTCATAAGAAAACCCTCATGGTATGTGTAAGAGCCTAATGACCTATTGTATATGCTCCTAGCTCAGCTATTCGCTAATAAGAAAAGATCATCTGTTGCTAGGGTTTTTCCAATTGATTTTCCCCAGGGTAAATCTCTGTGTACTTGTGGATGCAAAGTTTACTATTGTACTTCTGTTATGGTGAATTTGAGCTTCAGTTTTAAAGTCTGAATTTAAGTACAGGGCTAAATTTAAAAAATAAATCAGATCTGAATAACACCATAAAATTAACAAATGCAAGCATTATAGAGTGGAGCGCTCCTTAAGCAATGCAATATCCACCATGAAATATCAACCAATGTGAATGTTGGAGGCTTCTAGGGTAAGGCATTCCTCCAAAGCATATCTCAACCATCTATTGAAAAACACACTTCCAAGGCATGTGCCCTAGAGTGAGGGCAAATTATCTCGAGTATCAAATCAAGCAATGAGCAATAAAACTTAGGGAAAACCTTTAGTTGATGGGTATCCCTCTCCATGAATGTGCTAAGGGTCCACAAATGAGTGAACTATATATATATAAGACCCTCATCAAGCTTAGCACTCCATCAATATGCACATGTTCTATGCAGGCCTCCAAATATGCATTGATGATGCCAATTGTTTCCCCCACTGCACTACCACTGCCCCAAAACTCTGCACTACCACTGCCTGAAAGACAAGACACAAGAGAAAATTCCTTCTCGAACTTCTCAGCAAAATCATCGATCTCATTTGATGCTGTTACCTATGTCCCCTTGCTACAGCTGTCATTATTTTTATTTTGCTGCTGCTATAGTTATCCTGGACAGCTTGTGAAATTTCATTTACTGATTGACAAATTTCTAGAACTTGCATATGATGAAGTGCTATCATTGAAGCTTTAAATACCTTGTTATATTGTCTATACCAGTGCATTTTCTGAGATATATTGCAGCTTTATTTCATTGTACTTAATGTTATACATTTGCCATTTGTTGCATACTCTGGTTTACTAGAAATTTTATTACAAGTTCATTGTCTTGCTGAAGCACTACTATCATTTGTTGCTCATAAACTGCCATAACCTTTGTTGTTGTCTTGGTAAAGGGCAGGTGCACTTATTTGTACCCTTTGCTTCATCCATCAAGACATGACTTAGTAACTAAACCCAATTGGAATGACCTAGAGAGAGAGGGGTAGTTTATCTTGTCCTTTTCCCTTCCTCAAACCCCCTAGGTCTAGGGACGTCTCCCTTGGAGAAGGTTTTTCCTTCTGTTATCCACCAAGTTGCACTAGGATGGAATTCCAACGAGTCGCCAAAGATTGAACAACTCCTTGTTCAAAATTCAGAGTTCAAAAGTTCAACCGGTCTATGAGACCAATTTTTTCCACATTTTCCATACCCTCCCGGGAATTGTAATAAGAGATGTTGCATAATGAACTTTGTAAAAGGTCTTAGCCACCTTAGACTTAGGCATGAGTTGCTACTCTGGAGTGTTTTTTTTTTACTTGTTAATTATATTTTGTTGTCTAAGCAATTTATAATTTCCGAGTTTTTTCACTCAATTTCTCCAAAGCTAGAGTATATACTCATGGTTAGGCCTTAGCATGGATCTAAGCCTAGTGTCTAATGTAAATTACCATGCTAAACATCCTCCTAAAGTTTTATGGAAATGTGCTAAGTCCCCCTTAGGTTTTTTTAATTTTTCAATTAATTAAAAAATTTCCGTAAAACGGAATTTTTTAATTGTAAATTAAAGTTGTACTAAAAAAGTGGTACTAGGGGACTTCATATGCCTTGGGGGTGCTCATTTTTGGACCTAGAACACCCACATTACCACAGTACCCACTTTGGTGAGTGAAATTAGTGGTTTTAATCACTAAAAAGTTAATTTTCCTCACAAAACACAAAAAAGGCATAAAAAATCAGGAAAAATCAGCAAGTGCTATTTCCTGGGAAACATGTCGGAAACATGTTTTGACATGTTGGAGTGAAATAAAGCCTAAAAAGGCTATGTGGCATCTAAAGGAGACTTTATATTGGTCAAAGGCTTGGATGAGATGGTACCCTTGGAGTTTTGGCATGTGCAAAAAAGAGAAGTGCGCCCCTCTTGAGAGGTGGCGCATCCTAGAGTGGGCTGCCTACCTTTTTGAGAGGTGGCACCCCTCCCCACCTTCCTTCTTCCACACTTGTCATGATTTGGGATAAGAAGAGAGGTGGCATCCCTTTGGCTACCACTGGCTCCCCTCTCCTCACACTTGATGCGCCCTCCCTCTACACTTGGTGTGCCCTCCTCCATGGGGAACTCCACCCTTTGGTCTATTTAAACAAGCACTCTCCCATTGTAAAGCTAGTTGGAGCTAGGGATAGGGACTTGCTATTGTACTATTTTGTATCAATTCTATCAATGGAATAAAGGCTTTGGAGGTCTCATATGGTGTAGCATGCTAAATGTGTGGATGTGGATTGTCAAAATTATGCTCACGAGGTATATTTGTTCTTGTATTTTTGCATATTGAATTGGTTAATTTGGCCTATGAAGAGGAGTTGTTTCCATGTAGGATAAAATTTAAAAAACTCGGTTGTTTGATTATCTTATTGTTTGCTTTCTTAAGATTTCTTTGAATCGCATGTCTATTTCGGCTAATGTTCATGCTTTCCAAGTTTTCTTTTGTAGGTAGCACCAAGCTTGTTTAACTATATTTCTTGCAAGGGTTTCTAAGTTTGCAGGTTGCTTCACTTGGAGAAGAGGTTGAGCGAGCAAGCATCTTCCTCATCTTCGAGATTTCTATAAGAAGACATAGTCACTCTTTGTTCCACCAAAAGAGGACTCCATTTGCCCAAGGATTCTAGGGGATCAAGCCACTCTTCATTCTCCTTCTCACAAAATATAAAAAATCAAACTTTCATTTGGGTTACTTGATTTGCAGATCTAGATTTGTCTTCCTAAAGGGAAATCATGTACAAATCAGATTTGTAAATTCATGTATGTATTAGATCTCTTTTTGTTGGTGAATTTTGTCATTATCTAAGCTAGATCTAGTACAAAGAAAGCTTCATTTTGCAAGTAATTTATCATTAAATCCTAAAGCTTGTAATAGAAAAAATTTTGGGGTTTTAACTCTTATTTGGCAAACTCTAAAGTGCCTTAGCTTGCTGTTTTATAAAAGCAAAGAAGTACCCTAGGGGAATCAAGCTTCTGCTTGTCTCTCTTAGTGTCTTTCCTCCTTTTTAGTGTAGCTTTTGACTAGAATAAATTTTGGGTTTATAGTGTTGATTCTTATGCTTGTTTAAACTCAATTTGAGCACATTTCACTTGAGTTTGCTTGTTGTTTTGTGCAGGTTGATGAACAGGTAGAAAGGATACGCTGCCCAATTTCTAAGGATTTGGACCATCCGGAGCACCTGGAGGCTTCCCACCTTGATCATACTCCTTTCCTAATAAATTGTAAGCTTTGTGATTCTAAGTATAAAGGATCACAAGCGTTTCTCCGCAAGAGCATTGTAACTTCATAAATGTAAAGCGAGCCCTGTAAGGTTCTGCTTTCATTCCCACCTAGGGGGACCGGTGTCTTTTGTGGTTGATCTCTTTTTTTTATTTCTCTCTCTTTCTTGCTTTCATTAATGTTCTAATAAACAACACAAAGCTAAAAAGAACTCACATCACCTAACCTACTAATAAAATCAAGCCCTTAACAATCCCGGTCAAGTAGGTGGAGGAGGCCTCATTGAAAATCCAAATGCCGAAGTAATGTTGCGCTACGCAATTGGATTGGGAACAACCTCCAATAATCACGTCGAGGCAATGGCGCTCTGGCAGGGTCTTTGCCATGTTCAAAGAACAGGAATCCGGGATTTAATAATCATAGGGGACTCCCGAATGCTGATTCAAGCCATAGTCCTCACCAGTGCAACCCAAAACGCAAAGCTAAATAATCTAATAGCCAAAATTCGTTTGCTCTTAAGTGGATTGGACTCTTTTCAAATATACCACGTCCTAAGGGAGCTCAATCATGACGCGGACATTGAAGCCAATAAAGGAGCCGAGCTGGAGGCAGGACAGTCCCTGGTCAATGAACATCAATCCCAGGTGGATCTCCCCTGATTTCCTCAATGCCCAAAGGTGATTCATATCCGTTTGCAAGGACGAGCAGATCAGAGATCGTGACAAAACTCGTGATCGCTCGCTGGATCGAGGGAATCCGTTCGCACGCGCCCAAGCAGTCGCCCCACCTGAATATGCAGAAGCCCATCCCCGCGCCCATGACTCTCGGGACCAGCAAAGCAGGGGAAATGATGATGGGAGGTTCCCCAAACATAAATCACGACCCGGTCGCTCCTTTTCAGCAGATCACTCGCAGCCACGCCCAGAGCAGACGAAGCCGACTCCAGAATTCGAACTCAGAGGATTCAGTCATGGCCGCAAGTTCCAGCCGTCCCGTCCCTGTAGAAGAGCACCTCAAGCAACTGGATGAAAAACTGGAAAAGCTAAAGAACATGCTCCAGTTCCAACTGGATTTCTTAGAAAATCTTGATTCTGAAGCTGGGAGGAGGATGGAGCAGTTAGAACAAGACCTATCCTTCGTCAAGATCGGGTTCACAGAAGAACTCGACAAGCTGCACCAGGAATTGAAAAGTCCACAAGAGAAGTTCGAGGACCGAATTGGAGATCTGGAGGACAAACTGTCCAAGCTAAATCTGGAATGGGGAGACAGTTCTGAGAAGTAATGCCCACAGCGTCGAATCGCACCAGTCTGAAGCACCTTTAGCATCCTAGCATTTTGTATAGAAGCTAGGTCTCTAAATAATCTTAGTTTCAGTTTCTCCAACAGACATAGGAAGTAGTTCCACTGGTTTTTAAGTATTGTAGTCCTTTTTTGCTGGCAAGAGCTCTGTGCAGCCATGCCTTTGTAACAGATTTGTGGCTTTGCCATTTTTAATACAAATCCCTCTACTCGTTGCTGTCAAAAAAAAAAAAAAATCAAGCCCTTAACAATCTTAGAATAGTTCCTTTTTGTAGAATACTAATTGCTAGACTAGTTTCTTTTTGCAATTATTTGGAATAAACCTTAGTTACTCAATTGTGTATGCAAGCCCGTTGCTACTTTCGAGTGGTATTCAATGACCCAGAAACAGACCTGAGTAACGCATGCTAGTTTTAATTAGGGAAATCTTCCTTATTGTGCTATACATCTAAGGACTTTGCATCTCGGTGGAGTGTGTTAAGTCAGGGAGGATACTCATTAATGAGATCCGTTCTCTCCTTTGTTGGACCTATGGCACACCCAGTCGGCATGTCTATAAGATTGTTGAATAGCGAGTAAGGTAGGCCAAATACCCTTTGCACACAAAGAGTGGGGACCCCGACTTTAATCCCCACTTCACAGTTTCAAGACTTACTTAATATTCCCAAATCCCATAATAAAATACTCAAGATAAAATTAAATGCAGCATTATTCAAAACATCACATTTACTTTTAAGGCACTGGTCTTTACTTTTATGTATCTTGTCAGATCTATCTTTACTTCAAAAAAGCTCATATGGTTCTAGTCATCTCCTTTTAAGTATATAATGAATGGATGAATGATTCTTTCATGTGGCTTACAAGGTGTATCCTTTTTACATAATTGAATCATATATGTTGTTGATGCAAATCTTGATATTTCCATATAAACTCCTAGATTAAAATTGGCTTTCGGTCTTCATAGATTAAAATCCTTAGATTCATTTTCTTAGGGACTACCCCCCTTGGCTTCGCTAGGAGTTGGCCTAGACGGAGGAATTGAGGATTAGGTGACATCACCTTAACTCTAACTTGCCCCCAAGGACACATCGAGTGGATTGAAGATTTCTTCCATGTTACCCAGGTGTGTATAAAGGCGGCAACACCTCCTAAATAGAAAAGGGTATCATGTCGGGGTGACAATGACAGGATTATCCTCGTGTTACGCCAATCCTAGCTTACTTGCCTCAAGCTTTGGGCAAGTACAGATTGTGCGATAACACCTCCCACATCTCATAGGCATTTTTCTTTCCAGACACGTGATGTATGATATGGTCCTTCACAGCATCCAAGAGCATCCTTTTGGCTTTCACATTTTTCTTCTTGTAGGCCACCAAAAGTGTTGTATCTGTGGGAAACACCTGGGTTTTCTCCACAATGTCCCAAATTTTGTTTTCCTCCAAAAGCAACGCAATCCACTCTTTCCATGTGCTAAAATTCGTAGCTCTGTCCAGCATGTCCTCAAACCTCAATCTGGCAGCCATCCTCGTCCAACTAACCAACAGTGCTTTTCCCTTCTTTTATCCGAGAAAAACCTCTACAATCCCTGAAAATCCTTGTGCGAAAGTCTTCAGTGCCACTCTTTAGAGTCCCAGCTCTGATACCATGTTAAATTCTTGAAACCCAGCAACCAAAAATGTTATGCCAAGAATTTAACAACTCAGAATTTAATCTACCGCTAATATAAATTATGTACACTATCCAAAAAATTTATAGCTGAGTTTTAACCATCAAAATGCACAACGGAATCATAAACAACACACAAATTTGAACACAGATATTTATGGGCAATGCCCCTAGAAAAACGCTAAAGGGAAAACCAGTGGATGAGAGGATTTTATTGGCTTCAGAGTAAGAAAATAATTACAGCAACTAATTCAGAAATTTCTTACAACCTAGCAAACTCGGCCTGTACGGCCTTGTTTTTTCAATCCTGCTTTTTCGGCCCAGCAAAATCGTCTTTCCTCTAGCAGTAAATTCGCCCTCTTCCTCTCAGCACAATGTGTGCCTCTCACTCTCCTTACTTCTTCTTTTATAATCTCTTAATGACCAAATCCCTAACCTTAAGATCTCAACAATCAAGATTAGATCTTTCCTTCAAAATATCGACGGTTGTGACTTAACCTCTCGTTGAGGTGACTTAAATAACTTAAGTCACTCAACTTTATAAAAAATCCACTTTAGTCATTAAATAAAACCCACATTAACTTTATAAATGCAATTATAAAGTTAAAGATCTAGAGAGCGTCGCTCGGACACCTCCACATGCTAGGCACTACCGATGCGGAAGTACCTATCCGAGCTACCCCAAAAACTAACAATCAGGCTAAGGGTGATGAAGACGAGGAGAATGTTGCTCTTCATGCGAAGAAGGGTAGGAGAGATGGAAAGAAGGACATGAGAAAAGTGAAATGCTTTGCATGTCATAAGACTCGCCACTATGCAAGCCAATGTCCAAACAAGAAGAAGAGCAAGAAGGTGACACAGGTAGCATCATCAACATCAAATGAGGTCAATGATTTTGCTGAGAACTTCGAGGAGGAATTTCCCCTTGTGTCTTGTCTTTCAAGTAGTGGTAGTGCAGAGTTTGGGGACATTGGAGCATGGACTGTGGACAGTGGCTCATCTCACCATATGACGAGAATGAGGTTGATGTTCCTTAGTGTTTCAAAGACAAACTCGGACTGTCATGTGGATTGTGGGACTAGTACCATGCATGCAATGAAGGGTTTGGACGTGTGAGTTTCCAACCGGAGTCAGGAGGATCTCTAGAGGTGGCAGAGGTGTTGTTTGTTCCAGAGATGAAGGTAGGCTTGCTGTCAGTATCAACTTTGGAGGATGAGGGATATGGAGTTATAATTCAGCATGGGCATATGCACATATATCTAGAGGGAGCTTCCCTAGATGCAGTAGCAATGCTCGGTGTCAGACAGGGGAGGTTATACAGGTTGTTGGGGATCTTGGACTCAGAATTAGTGTCAGTGATAGGTGGTTGCGAGGCTATTTCCAATACTATCAGGAATCTCAGCTAGTATGAGATGACACAGTTGGATGCTCATGAATGTGAGGAGACTCCTAAGGGCATGGAGAGGATGAACATGTCTTCAGCACAGGATCCAGTGCAGGTGGCAAGGAAACTTCCTGGTTCAGAGGGAGCAGCTATAGCAATAGATGGAGTGATGAGGAGGGAAACAGATCTAGGTGGAGGTTCCAAAAGTACCTTCCTCGCTAAGAGGGAGTGTTAGTTTTTGGGGTAGCTCAGACAAGTACTTCCGCATTGGCGATGCATAGCATGTGGAAGTATCTGAGTGACGCTCTCTAGATCTTTAACTTTATAATTTCATCTATAAAGTTAATGTGGCTTTTATTTAATGACTAAAGTGACTTAAGTTATTTAAGTCATCTCAACGAGAGATTAAGTCACAACCATCGATCTTGGGAAGGAAAGATCTAATCTTGATCACTGAGATCTTAGGGTTAGGGATTTGGTCATTAAGAGATTATAAAAGAAAATCTAAGGAGAGTGAGAGGCACACATTGAACTGAGAGGAAGAGGGTGAGTTGGTTGTGGAAGAGGGAAAATTTGCAGCTGGAGGAAAGGAGATTTTGATGGGCCGAAAAAGTTGTGCAAAAGAGAAAGGCCAAAAAAGTTGTGTGAAAGAACTGGGCCAAAAAAGCTGTGCGGAAAAAGCAGGGTTGAAAAAGTTGCATGAAAAAGCAAGGTCGTACAGGCCGAGTTTGCTGGCCTATAATAAATTTTTGAATTAGTTGTTGTAATTATTTTCTTCCTCCGAAGCCAATAAAATCCTCTCATTCACTGGTTTTCTCTTCGGGGTTTTTCCAGGGGCATTGCGCAGAAATATTTGTGTTCAAATGTGTTTGTTGTTTATGATTCCACTATGCATTTTAATGGTTAAAACTCAGCTGTAAATTTTCTGCATAGTTTACAGAAGTTATATCAGCAGTAGACTAAACTCTCAGTTGTTAAATTATTAGCATAAAATTTATGATTGTTGGATTTCAAGAATTTAACACTAACATGAAGACACGCATCCAAATTTTGGTTGTATGCGGGCAAGCATCCAAATTTTGTTTGTATGAGGGCCATCGTGCCACCAAGGGCCAATGGGACGACGGTCATTGTGCATCCAAGAGCCAACGAATGTACATGAAATGTGTGCTAAGAGAGAATTGACGGAGGGCCTCCATGTGTGTAGAGAGGGTCAACGCTTGGTGTGGGTGAGTTACACTATGGGCTTTGCAGCATTTTAATTTAGCTATAAGCTTTGTTGCTTTTTAATTTAAGATTTCATTAATATATTTTTGTAATGTAACATTTACTATACTGTTATATAAGTAAATTATATATGGATGTAACTTTATATTAATATTTTATTTATATATATAAAAAACGTGATATATTAATATTATATTAGATTTTGTATTAAAGTTAATCATATTTTTTAATATTTTAACAATTATATATATATATATATATATATATATATATATATACAGAGAGAGAGAGAGAGAAACTTAATGATGAATCTTATCCAAATCACCTCTAGAAATTCAAATTCGAACCAAATTTCATCATTGTCGAACTTGAACTCAAACTCAAACCATGAGACCTTAGACTGCACCCACACCTCACCTCTATCAATACATGCATCTGCAATTCTCATTTAGCCTTTGTCAAGTTATCTCCTACGATTCCCATCTAGAAATGTCTACCCCCTACTGGGTTTTTCCTACACCACATTCTTGAGTGTATCCAATGCTACCACCTCCTATGTGCATGCGTCTGTTGTCAAAAGGCTTATTGGGATCTCCTAACCCTACTAGGATCTTTTTCCTATGCCATCAAATGAATTTTTATGTACACTCTCCACAAATTTTACTTTTTCTCACTAATTAATTCACTTTCATTTTCCCTAAGTTTTGATCTTTTGGGAAACATGTAATTTATTAAAACAAAACCTAATTTCAAAAAGACCGGTATAGTATTCCTCCCCAATGCCAAAATCCATAGTATCAAACCCTGTTTTATCTTCTACAAAATCAATAAACCAATCACTGCAATTGCTCATGTGTCCAGGGTCATCAAAATCAATATACCAATAAACAAACTTAACACCCTTCGCACCCTTGTCTGATGCTATGAAGGCATAGAATTCTTCTTCCTTGGTGCTCTGCAACATTGACTTGATTCTTTCAAGATTGCTGCCCCTTTCCCAATTGCTATCCTTAGTTGGGTTGCTTATTCCACAACCTCTCTACAAACTTTACTCATAGGACAAACTTTTCTACAATAAAACACTTTATTTCCTTATCAGATTGGTGCATCCCTGAAGACATGCGTCCATCTTTCAGCTTGTCATACTTTCCCTTACCCTTAAACTCGGTTACAAGGGCACTCTCTGAAGCTCAACTACCAAACTACTTCTTCCATCCATCTTTCTAAAGTAACTAATTGCATAAATTCCCAAATGGTGTATCAACTGACTCAAATGTAATATTTAATGTTTCAACAAAATTTTCAAAAGACGGCAAAAGACCCTTCAAGTTCAATACAACGAGATATAACTGACTCTCTGAAGCTCCACTGCCAAACTACTTCTTCCATCTATCTTTCTAAAGTAACTAATTGTATAAATTCCCAAATGACGTATCAACCAGCTCAAATGTAACATTTAAGTTTTCAACAAAATTTTCAAAAGACGGTGAAAGACCCTTCGAGCTGATTACAACGAGATAACTGATCTCTGAAAAAATTCATCTTTTAAGAAAGAATGCTCTATTGTTATAACATGTTTTGTGCATCTCTCGCAACTAGTTCCAAAGTGTACATGCATCCTCAACACCTTGTGCTTTCAGAAGCATATTGTCCATCACCAACAACCCAATAAGCATTACAATTTCACAATTCTTTAAATCATAAGTATCATGTTCCAAGATCACCTTGGCTACAACTACCTCGAGTTCTTCCTTGTCATCAAGCTCTCTCACTTCTTTGCCCATGACAACCCCTAATTGGTATCTATACTGGAAAATATCATTCTCTGCTTCCATGTTATGAATTATCGCCATCAAACTTCTGACTCGTGTCCAGCATGATATTTCATAAACCATCCATATTAAATAACTTTATTAGAATTTAGAAAACAAAAACAGAAAAAAGAATCCAAGCACCAAAATTCTAAATAAGATTCAACCTCAAATAAGATTACCTCACAAGTTCGCTGCCACTATTACATTCCAACATCAACCAATATTCAGATCAAACTCAGCACTTCTTGTTAGGAGTTTCATAAGACCAACTCGATATAATGCACTATAGTCATGCACTTTTAGTGTGTTGTTTTTTGTGCTTTTGTACTCACATTATCCCACAATCACCATTCTATCTAGTGCATAAGTGATCCAACAATGGTCCTATTCTTGGTATTCACAATGTTGAAATAATGGTAATCTTTACTTGTGGTCATTTATGGCTGAGTGCTCTCTTTAATTGTATCACTAGTTTATGGCTTAAGAACCGACCTAGTCAACATTATTTTAGATTATTTTAGGTGACCAAGGTCAGCCTAAGAATTTATGTGGGCCCATAACCCCCCAATGGATGAAGGCAACCCCGCTTCATGGATGAAGGTCCATAACCATTCAGATTTCCCTTTGGATGTTTCTTTGTTATGCAATTAGATAAGCAAGGTGTCGCTAGCAATGAGATTTGAGTTGCACTTGAGATAAGAATATCAACGTTAAGAACAATCAACAAACTGATGCTATCACAAAACTAAGAAGACGTACTGCCAATAAAAGTGGAACTGAAAGGATACTAAATAGTCCAGACAATTAAGCAAAATGCTTTTATTCCTAATTACCTTGAGAGTTTACTTGCTTGTACTGAGGAAGTTCTATGAGCTCAAACACTTTCTCGCTAGCTCCAATTGACTGCATTAACGAAGACCAATGATCCCCTACCCACCAAGCCGAGTGCATGACCCATTCTGAGTACAAGATAAATTTTGTAAGCTGCTCTGCAGTTATATGGCCATCCATAACAAATCCTCCTCCTATAAGCAAAGCAACCACCTACAAAACCAGCCCCTAAAAATAAGAATACTATGATAAGCCTAATATAATATTGCGGAAGAAAAGATTGCAAATAGCACTAAAACCAATACTGACTAATTATGAATACTCCCAAACTAAACAGAGAAGATGAGAGTCAAGACCATCCACAAATAACAACATTTTGTTACACATTCTTCAAATTAATAACAGACTAATGCTTATGAAAGCTCCATAAGTGCAATATAATCTAGGTTTTTCTTAGGGGGAAGGGGGGGGAATCCATCTTATATTACATTACTGCATAGAAGTGTATTAGTTTTTGCAAGAGATTGTTGTTCTAGAGATGTACAAAAAGGAATGAAGTAATACAGTCAAAAAAGTTAGTCATAAAAATAGTAGCTTCTAATGCTTAGGAAATATATCTTAGTGTCTGATTATGGAGCTCAATCGGAGATGTTTGCCCTCTTCTTTGCGTGGCAAGGGGAAGTACATTACTGCTCCGTTCTTCTTAATGTATTTTGTATTATTTCTTGTAGCATAAGAGTCAGTTTAGACATTAAAAAGCAGCACACTAAAAGTGATTCTTCTAATTTCTGTAGAAATTTCATGAATTGAGGTTTCTTTTGCAAATTCAAAATTTCACCTTTAAAAGTTCCATGGATCTAATCCCTGTGAATTATCTGTGTTAGAGCTGAATTGAAATATAAATTCTAGCAGACAATATTTCACTTCACATCAACACCATTACACTAGGCAATCCAAGAGAGTAGATACCAAATACATGCCAACAAGTTTCAGCCCTGTTTCCTCCCAAACCCTCACTTTATGTGGTAAGCCATAAAACATAAGTGAAACCCTAGGGGAAATGTAGAAGGATTACCCAATGTCACAACGCTAAAGCCTTCACTCTCTTTAGGCTGGCTCTCCTCCAGCACAAGGGGAGAATCCCTAGACAACTAAATCTGATTTGCGATATGAACTTATGGTTTATTTCAGATTTAGCAAACATAAAATAAAGAGGATTTTAATTTGTATGTTGTGGTGGTTGATAGGAAGACTAGTGCCAAAATCTACTTATTAGGGTAAATGGAGTCAAAAGGATATTTAGAGGGTTTGAAAATATATGGTTGACGATGATAGATAGTGCTGTTAACGTGCAAAGATTTACCTATGACTGCTGTTTCAGATTTACAAAAAATTAATTAAAGAGAGACCTTCCAAAGGTGCTCCATTAATATGCATGCATGACTAACAAAGGGGTGATTTTGCTAACAACAAGGAATTCTGCCCTACCTTTCACTGAAATAACAGCAGCAAATTAACTAGCATAATAGCAAAATTCAGCAAGGAAAAATGACTACAAGAAACCTCAATCAATGCCCCTCTTTGATGGCAGATTTTCCGCTTGAATCAAAGCCCTTTGCAACAGATATTAGATGTAATTTCCAACCAATAGAAACAGCAACATGGATGTACAATGAAGAACCACACATGAACAGAATCCTAAAAATAGTCCCAATGACTAGGGCGTTCCTCTATCCAAGCACATTTCAAATGGAAAGTCAA
>JZKD02S1786919.1:33202-58579 GCA_000966675.3 Picea glauca
CCAAGTCTAATTTTCAAGACTTATAATTTTATATATAGTGATGAAGATACATTTGACTGGAAATGTAATATTTTATTTAATACATTTTTTTATGAAGTGTATTCTTAATTTATTGTTGTCAATTGAAAAACAATTTTGTTTTTAACTTTTCATTGTAAAATGATTGCATGAGTATATACACTTCAAATATGATCATTATATTTGACTCTTCATATTAATTAAACAAATAAAAATATTTCCAAATAAACTATTATATAAATTTTGAATTTTACAAACCAAAAAATTATATATAGACTTTTCCCAAAACTATATATATATATATATAGAGAGAGAGAGAGAGAGATAATTTTTAACCCTAAAGATTTATTTCAACCCTAATTTATGTAATGTCCCCTTCCGCATAAAGGCACCATGGTGGAAATTCCACTAGCCTAACCCGTTCCCATGGGCTAAGGAGGAAAAAGGGACCTAGGGGACATAAAGTGCTTAGGATCAATTTGTAAGGTTAATTTATCAAAAAGGGGGATATGGGTCCTAGGCAACTCAAAAGTCACTTTAATTTTATAAAGTGGAAAAACTCACTTAAGTGACTTTATGAAATAAAGTAAAATAATGAGAGGAAAAAGGCAAATGAGAAATAAAAGGGAAAAAGTGAGGAGTCTCTTCTCATTCTTACACTTGCTTATTGAGAAAATAGATTTGGAGAGTTTTCTAGGGTTTTTGGAAACCCTTCATTTTGCTATTGGTTTCGGTGTTGCAACTATACACTCTAGTCAGGTTGAGGGAGAGATTGTTGCAGATTTCTCATTGTGCTTCAACTGGATTGTGTTTATGTCATTGGTATCTGAGTTGTGAAGTGTGGAGGTCGACTTCCTCTTGGAAAGTCGAGTTTCCTTTAATCTGGGTGCATGCCTGAGGAGTTGCGCGCACAATCTATCTTGTGGAAAAAGTATTACTACATGGGTCCTTACCTTACTCATCTGGAGCAAGTGGGGGCGCATTTTCTAAAGATAGAGGGTGATTTCAGTGACGAGAATTGAAGAATATCATTGTTGGGCTATATTATCATCACTATGGGGCGATTTTCCTCTTGGTATCCACTATGTGGAAGTTTTGGGATCATTGTTTATTAGTTGGGGTCGATTTTCCCTTTCGAGGCTTCATTAAGTGAATGATGGGTGCATAATTGAGTGATAAAGCAGGTAGTCACTTTCCTTGTAGATCAGAAATTGGTTTATCAACTATGGGTAAGCTCACTAGGGTCGATTTCATTGTTTCTTGTAGTTGATCTATGTGGGAGGAATGAGTTAAGTGTTGGGATGAATTATTACTAGAACCTGGGTGTATCTACAATGGAAAATTCGACTATACTGTAAGATTTTTTTCTTATACTGTGACAAATTATATTGGTGTTAAGGGTGCCTTATCTCTTAGAATTATGATTGTTTAGCTCCACTTTCATTCCCTGGCAGGGATCGTTTTGTATTCTGCAACTAATCTACAACAATACCCTTATTAGGTTCCTATATGCTCATTGTTGTTTATTTGAATTAGTTTCATATACTATGTTGATATAGAAGTGTGATTTTAGTGCCTGTTTGAGTCTTAAATTTATAATGGTTATAACTACCAATAGTATATCAAGAGTCTGAAATCATTGTTGGAAAAATTCATATGCAAATCATCCGACAATTGGCTCAAACCATAAATTAAGCAAAAATAAAATAAATAAGGTTGAAAGGAACTTTACAGTGGTATCAGATCATGTTCCTCGATAGCTGTGTGGTTTGAGGGGTAGCTTAGATCATATTTATGAGACCAGAAGAAGAGAAAAACATCGCCTACAGGAGACGTAGGGACAAAACTTCATAACCTCACCCAGAATAGGAAGATGAAATGGTGTTGAGTGAAGAGGAAGTGGAAGAAGAGCCACATTCAAAGTTAGATAAAGGGAAAGGATCCATGGAGGATGAAGATGATGCTAGGATTAACAGCTTGTTCCACATTCTAAATTATTTTACCAAGGGTCAAAAGATGATGATGGACCTTATGGGGCAGCTTGCAAATAATTCTTTAGGGGGTCCAACTAAACAGAATCAAAATGGGGAAAACGCCTCGAACAATTGAGAAGGGAGCCACTCTTGAACCACTATGCAGAGTCACCCTCATATGTACACCAAATCTTGCAGGCCTACAATGCCACAATTCTTAAGTAGGTATGTGATAGGGTTGAGGATGTCGGTCGAGCAGGATGAGCCCTATGGGGCATATTTGGAGGAGTATAGAAGATTGGGGAATGATTTTTAGGAAGCTATGTCTTTCATTAACTGTTTCCACCCTAAACAGAAGAGTCGACCTAGAGGAGCCAAAAGAACACCCAACCAAGAGCTTCATAAGAAACTTGGGAAAGTGACCATTCCAAACTTTGATGGATCCTCAAAATGTTCAACAAATACTTGGGTGCATAAGTTGGACATATACTTCCAGCTACATCAGATGATAGAGATGGAGGCCATTAAATTGGCTACTTTACATTTAGATGGAGAATTCCATGAGTGGTGGTACCATGGGTTAGTGACATTGGGTCATGCAGGCATAGCATCTTGTCTTGACTTCACATAAAGGGTCATTGAGTTCTTCAACAAGAAATACCCAGAGATTCACTTCAGAAAGCTAGCACAGCTTAAGCAGACAGGTAGCTCAAAGTCATACATCTCACAATTTCAGAGGCTTGCAGTGATGGTTACTAACATATTTGAGTCATGACTAGTAATGTTGTTTGTTGAGGGATTATCTGAGCCCTTGCATGGGTGGGTTAAGGCTTATAACCCAACCACCTTACAGGATGCACTGAATTGAACTAGGGACATGCAGGATGATGTTCCTAAAAGCAAGTTCCCTCCTAAACCCACTTTTCCCTAGAAGAACAAGAATTCCAAACCCTTTCAGAAGGAGTGGGACGAAAAACCCAAACAAGATGAGGAAACTAAAAGGGAGTTGAGAAAGAAAAAATTATGTTTCAACTGTCATGATCTTTGGGTGCTAGGACATAAGTGTTCAGGAAAGGATAACATGAGGAAAGCTCACTATATAGAGGTTTATTTAGATAGTGATATTGATGAGGAGGAAGAAGAATAGGTACAGGAAGAAGGACACCAGTTAGTAGGTGAAGAGACATCGTAGGTTGGGGCTAAAGGCCCTGTTATTGCATCCATGTTTGGATTTCCAAGGTACCACACTTTCAGAGTTTGAGGGGTCCTACAAGGCACAAGGTTATAGTATTGATAGAAAGTGGAGCATCACACAACTTTATTGATGCAACTATTGTGGATAGGCGAGGGATCCCAATGGAGGAGTTTAATGGGTTCATAGTGATCATACCAGGTGGCCATCAGATGGGGTGTACTAGATGGATCCCCATGTAACAAATAACCATGGGGAATTATACATTGACATATGATTTCTTTGTGGTGGATGTATCTCACACCAATGTAGTACTCATATTCTAGTGGCTTTACTCCATTGGGAAATATACTATTGATCAAAGGACAATGGAAATGGAATTCATAGGACCAGATGTTAAAAAGGTAGTCTTGCGGGCCATGCACCAATATCCACCCAAGATAGTATCATCTCACATTATGGAGGCAGTGATGCGACATGGATTTATAGAGTGGGCAGTTGAGTGTTTCATTTCTCACAGAGCTCAACATGTCCTCCCTCGACAATATCTAGACGAACTTCAGGTACTACTTCGCAAACATCAAAAGGTTTTTAGTGACATTCCTTTAGGTGTACCTCTAGATAGGGGATTCAAGCATGTCATAGAATTAGAGGAAGGGGTCCAAGCAGTCATAACTAACCCCTACCGGCATCCCAAAGTTTATAAGGACGAGATCAAGAAAACTATCAAGGAGTTGTTGAAGATGGGACACATTCGACCGAACTCTAGACCATGTTCTTCCTCGGTAGTGTTGGTTAAGAAGAAGGATGGTACATTGAGAATGTGCATTGGTTATTGTTCCCTTAACAAGAAGACCATAAAGAACAAGTACCCAATTCTGAGGATTGATGAGTTGATGGACGAGTTGAGAGGAGGAAAATATTTTTCCAAAATAGATCTCCATACAAGGTATCATTAGATCAAAGTTAGGGAATGGGACATTCTGAAGACCGTTTCTCGATGCCATTATGGGCATTACGAGTATCTGTTTATGCCATTTGGGCTAACCAATGCACTTGCTACATTCTATTCCTTCATGAACTATGTGCTCAATAAGTAGTTGCGGAAATTATTGTTAATCTTCTTTGATGAAATTATTATTTATAGAAGGACTTGGGAGGAACATCTTAGGCATCTGGATTTAGTATTGGGGATTTTGGAGGAATGCCAACTCTACGCAAAGGAGTCTAAATGTGAGTTTGGCATGAATGAGATGCTTTATTTGGGGCACATGATCAGGGAAAATGAGGTCCAGGTACACGAAGAAAATATATGGGCAATTATAGAGTGGCCTACTCCCAAAAACATGACAGAGCTGAAGAGCTTTCTAGGCCTTTGCACTTATTATAGGAAATTTGTTAAGGGGTTCTCACAATTGACAACACCTCTTACAGATCTCACTAATAAATGAGATTTTAGTTGGACTGATGAAGCACAAGAGACATTTGAGAAGATGAAACAAGTGATGAGTTCATCTTCAGTACTATCCTTACTAGAATTCACTCAGCCATGTGTGCTTAAGTGTGATGCTTTAGGGATAATAATAGGGGTCGTCTTGATGTAGAATAACCATCCCATTGCTTTTGAGAGCCGCGAACTCAGGGAGTATGAGAAACATTATTCGATATACGACAAGGAAATGTTGGCCGTCATGCATGCATTGGCCAAGTTCAGGCAATACTTGGCGAGGAATCGGTTTAAGGTGAAGACAGATCACAATAGCCTAAGATTCCTCATGGAGCAAAAATAATTGAGTGAGCAACAACAAAAGTGGATTAGTAAGATTCAAGCCTATGTTTTTGAGATTGATTATGTGAAGGGAAAGAACAATGTGGTGGTTGATGCTCTTTCCAGAATACCACTCACTCTCTCACTCATAGAGGTTTCAACGGATTGGAAAGCTTTATTGTTGGTAGAGTATTCCAAGAACTACTTTGCTTGAGAGATCCTCGATGGTCAGACACAGGATGATCGCTACAAATTTATCGACGACATCATTTATTATAAGGACAAGATCTACCTCATACTAAAGTCCCAGCTTAAGGAAAAAATTATGCAAGCAACACATAGTTCCCCATTGGCAAGACACCCTCGGTACTTGAAAACCTATAGGAAGATTAGGGAAATATTTGCATGCAAGGGCCTTAAAATCAATGTGTTGAGGTTCATAAGGGAATGCAATGTCTACCAACAGACTAAGGAAGAGCACACTCATCATGTTGGACCACTGTAGCCACTTCCCATTCCTGAACAAAAATAGGAAAACATCTCTATGGATTTCATCACTGGGTTTCCCAAGGTGCAGGGGAAGGATTTCATTTATGTGGTGGTTGACAGGCTCACAAAGTTTTCACACTTCTTCGCCATATCCTCCAGGTATTCAACAACACAGCTGGTCGATCTTTTCTTAAGAGAAGTATTTTGATTACATGGATTGCCACAGAATATTGTCACTGAATGATATTCTTGATTCATGGGAGGATTCTAGAAGGAATTATTTAAACTGGTCAGAACAGAGCTAACACCAAGCACTAGTTATCATCCTCATACTGATGGATAGATTGAAATTGTGAACAAATGGTTAGAGGGATATATGATGAATTATGTGTGAGGGAAACAAAAGGCGTGGATAGAATGGCTCCACTTGGGGGAACCCTACGACAATAACCCATTCCATATGTAGATTGGGATGACACCCTTCTGAGCCTTGTATGGTTATGATGCTTCGACAATTGTGGACCAAATATTTGGTGACAGCACGATGCCTAAGGAAAAATATTGGATACAGGAAATCCAGGACATCCTACGGGTTCTCAAAGACAATTTGCAATCAACTTAGAATCGAAAGAAGATGTATGCCGACATGCATTGGGTAGAGCACAACTTTGAGGTGGGGGATCTGGTATATTTATGATTGCAGCCCTACAGGCAATCCTCACTCAAAATGAAGGGGGCATAAAACTAAAACATAAATTATATGGTCCTTATCGCATCTCTAGAAGAATTGGAGAGGTGGCATACAAGCTAGAGTTGTCAGAGGGTAGTAAGATACATAACTTCTTCCATGTTTCACGCCTCAAGAAGGCAGTGGAACAACATATCACCACTTCCATTGAGTTGCCACCCTTGGACGAAGAAGGACAATTGGCTCTAGTTCCTGAAGCAATCTTAAAAGTAAGGTAACACAAGATGAGGAATCACACTATCAAAGAATATATGGTTAAATGGAAGGACTTGCCTATGAAAGATGCAATTTGGGAAGGAGAACAAGTGTTTCAGCATCCAGGATTAAGTTTACTTGAGAACAATCAATCTTGGGCGAGGAGGTCTGTAATGTACCCTTCTGCATAAAGGCACTATGGTGGAAATTTCACGTGGGCTAAAGCAAAAAAAGGGACCTAAGGGACATAAAGTGCCTAGGATGAATTTATAAAGTTAATTTATCAAAAAAGAGGACATGGATCCTAGGCAACTCAAAAGTCACTTTAATTTTATAAAGTGGGAAAACTCACTAAAGTGATTTTATGAAATAAAGTAAAATAATGAGCAGAAAAAAGGCAAATGAGAAATAAAAAGGAAAAGTGATTTGGAAAATAGATTTATGGAGCTCTTGGAGAGTTTTCTAGGATTTTTGGAAACCCTTCATTTTGCTATTGATTTTAGTGTTGAAACTATACACCCTAGTCAATTTGACTCATAGATAGCTGCAGATAGCTGCTGATTTCTCATTGTGCTTCAACTGGATTGTGTTTCCATCATTGGTAGCTGAGTTGTTAAGTGTGGAGGTCGACTTCTTCTTGGAAAGCCGAGTTTCTTTCAATCTGGGCGCATTCCTGAGGAGCTGGGAGCACAGTCTAGCTTGTGGACAAAGTATTAATGCGTGGGTCCTTACGTTACTCATCTGGAGCAAGTGGGGGCTGCATTTTCTGAAGATAGAGGGCGATTTCAGTGAGGGGGATTGAAGAATATCATTGCTGGGCTGTATAATCATCACTGGGCGGCCATTTTCCTCTTGGTATCCACTGTGTGCAAGTGCTGGGATCATTGTTTATCAGTTGGGGTCTCCTTTGCTGGGCGCATTAAGTGAATGATGGGTGCATAACTGAGTGATAAAGCAGGTAGTCACTTTCCTTGCAGATCAAAATTTGGTTTATCAGCTCTGGGTAAGCTCACTGGGGTTGGTTTATCAGCTCTGGGTAATCTCACTGGGGTCGATTTCATTGTTTCCAGAAGCTGATCTCTGTGGGAGGACCGAGTTAAGTGCTGGGCTGAATTATTACTAGAACCTGGGTGTATCTACTGTGGAAAAGTCGACTATATTGTGAGAGTGTTTGCTGCTGCTATGACAAATTATATTGCTGTTAAGGGTGCCTTATCTCTCAGATTTATGACTGCTGTGCTCCACTCTCATTCTCTGGCAGGGATCTTTTTGTATTCTGCAAGTAATCTACAGCAATACCCTTATCATCCTATATGCTCACTGTTGTTTATTTGAATTAATTTCATATACTCTGCTGATATAGAAGTGTGTTTTTAATGCTTGTTTGAGTCTTCAATTTATAATGKTKATAACTACCAGCAGTGTATCAAGAGTGTGAAATCATCGTTGCAAAAATTCAWATGCAAATTGGCTCAAACCATAAATTAAGCCAAAATAGTAACAGCAATACCCTTATCATCCTATATGCTCACTGTTGTTTATTTGAATTAATTTCATATACTCTGCTGATATAGAAGTGTGTTTTTAATGCTTGTTTGAGTCTTCAATTTATAATGGTTATAACTACCAGCAGTGTATCAAGAGTGTGAAATCATCGTTGCAAAAATTCATATGCAAATTGGCTCAAACCATAAATTAAGCCAAAATAAAACAAATAAGGTTGAAAGGAACTTTACTATTTACATGACACTATGCCAACTGTCATTGTATTTGAATTTTAGCCAAACTCACAAAAATATATGGACTTTTCATAACGACACATTTCAAACCTAAACCTAATTTACATGAGATTCTGCTAACTGTTATTGTATTTTAATCTCATGGGAAATTAAATAAGATAGTGAATAATTTACAGCATAAATATCTCATCCAACCATTCAATTCTTCAAAGCTTTGAACAATGGGAAAATGCCCAGTTATTTCTTCGATACAACTGTGGCCTTCCTGAGGGCCAGGTACGACTCAACATGTTCAGCGGAAAGGCTTCTTACGCGCTTGAACATTTCGATATCGGCAAACCGAAGTTTGGTAAAGGGATCCGTGTAGGAAGTGGCGAACCCCGTAACGTCACAATAAGTCTTGGCAGGATACATGGAGGGCGTAGACTGAATATTCACATAATTGGGCTCGCCCTCAAGATAAGAATCATAGTTTTCTGACTGAATTATCTGCTTTAAATTCTTCCACGGCTTCTTCTTTGAATGTTCCTTGGGATACTTGACTGATGTCTGTACTTTCTTGAATGGCAGAACAGAGGGCAATAAAATATCGGCGTCCAATACCTCTTGCTCCATTCCACCATCACGCGACCGGATCTTGGGGGCCATTGCGTAACGTAAATGCAGTCAATGATATCGCAGGAGTTGAATTGGTTACATGGGATTTGTATGGAACATGAAATCATCTGTTTTCCGGGGATCAATCCGCCCTTTATAGACACTATTCATTACACCGTTTCGGCTATGGATGCAATATGTGGCTTACTGCAACGCTTTGCTTCCATGAAATCTGACTGTAGCGGGTTTTAATTTTATATTATATATGAAATCTGACTCTAGCAATTTTTTAAAATTTGAGAGTATTTCGTATTAATTAATTGTAAATTTTAAATATATAAATTTCAAATATTTATTAAAAAGTTGTATGTTTAATTTTGTTTTAGTAGAATTTAAGAAAGCCCTAGGTTAAAGGTTCTAAGAAATGATGATTTTTTTCTTGGATATTTGTTTCACCAGAAATTGTTTTTTCTCTAGATATTTGTCAGAAATTGTTGGATTTGTAAATTTGAGTGATTATTTCTGTAGAATCAGAGTGCCCCGGAGTTTTTAAGCATGATGAATCCATTTCTGCATTCAAAAATGGATTTTGAACAACAAAAAATAGTGATTGGTAAAAAGTCTTTTCTTAGAACAACTAGCCAACTCCTTTAAGAAATATTTTTCTATAAGGCATCTTTAGAGTAAAGAGTTATGCATAGATCAATGCATTAATTACAACATAGTACTAATAGATTTATGTACTAATTAGAACATAACACTAACCAAAATCTTTAGATTAAAGAGTTGTTTGAGAAATATGGCAATTTTTATGAGTGATTATATTATTAATTAATAACATGCGTTTTCTCCTTGTGGGTTACAATTTTAAATCCAGAGGGGAGTAGGGTCTGTATACCTTCTTAGATTTTAGCAACTGAATCATTGCGGGCAGGGGGTCACTTGTCCCACAAACAAGGGGGTCTCATACACCAATTTTGTGTTTAGTTTGGTCATGACCTTAAATGATCCGGATTGTTTTGAGAACAACATGAAGGGAGAAATATAACAAAGATATAATAAGCAGATACACAAAAATATTGCAAGGGACACAGTAAAATAGTAAAACTCATATTCTATTAATGATTGTCTTATGTAAAATACAAAGCACACAAACTAGCTAGAATGGTGGTAGCTTATCTCTGAAGAGAAATGTGACGACTACACTCATTCGCAAGAAGTTGATTACAATGAGACTACAAAGGTTTTTTTAACATAAAGCATAAATGAAAAAACCCTGACCCCAGAAGATGAAACGCCAAAAGGTTTGTGGGCCCTTATGGGGATAGTTGATATGTCAACTTCCTGAGGGCGCAACTTTTGTATACGATCTTCGTTTGGGGTGCTCGGTACCCCGTTAGAAAGGTCTAGCCGAGGAGTACACATTTTCAGTAAAAGAACGTCATTTAAGGCCTCAAAATGGCCTCGAAAGTTTGGGACCCGAAAAACTGTAGAAAAACGGCCATGATGGAAACTATAATTTGAGCCATTGGAATAGGTGGGCGGCCACCAATGTCCACCCGGATCATTCCTCCCCCCTTAGGAAACAATGGTCTCCATTGCGTCAAGTTCCTCCATCAGATGGGGAAACTTCTACTGAATATGAGTCTTGGTGAGCCACTTTCCCTAATGAAGAAATTGTCCTTCTTTGACGACCCGATATAATTGCATGTTCTACTAGCAGGTGACCTTCATCTTGGTGTCCATTATTCGATCAATTGTTGTATGTTCAATGTCATCATGATTGAGTTCTATAGGGACCAAGTGCTCAGTCGCGTCCAAAGTGTCTAGGAGAGGTGGAAACTATGGTCAACTCAGTTCCAAATATCGGGTGTAAACCAAGGAAAGGAGGAATGCTTAATTCTAAATCATTCTCGCCCACATTCTTGGTGATGGTGTAAGGCCTGCATCGAAGTGGGTGTAGCTTTCGATGGGGTCCTATGAGACACTCTTTCTGCAAATGCAACCATACCTTATCTCCCACCTGAAACTTGTGTGGTACTCGATGTTGATCATGGCGTTGCTTGTACTTGGCATTAGATTTATGCAAAATATCATGAACTTGTTGTTGGATGTGCTAGACTCGCTCAACAAATCTGGTTTCTCGATCAACCTCGGTCTGAGCATGGGAGGACTTTTCCTGTGCAACTGCAATGGGTAGATCTACGTCAATGGGGGCCAATGGTTGGAACCTTAAGCAAACTTGAAACATCCTCGACCACCCAGGTCGGGGCATGCTACTCCATAAAATGCTTTCATTCTATGCTGAACATACTATAACATACCCAACATCCAACTGAGCTATGCCACATAATTTCTTGAACTGCATGCAATTAAAACATATACACACAAAATTCTTGCAAAACTTTATATATAAAATGTAAATAGACAAATACATTTTGTAAATGCACAGATTCATACTGAAATAAAAGTAAACATATACATGTAGCATATAAATGCAATACCCATAAATATAAAGACAGTTATAAACCACATATAGGATAAATCCATAAAAATAAACATGTAAATAATAATGTAGCATGTAATTTATCACACAATTGAAACTTATCTTGGTAAGAATATCACCAACTGTGTCTAGACCTTCCACGAACCTCCCATCCTTAGACCACACTACTCATCACTCTCAGCAGTGGGTCACCCTCGAGCTAGGAATAAACTCCACCCAGGTAAAGGGATTCCCAACCACGATAATGGATCATAGACAACAAGAAAGACTCTGTCACAGGACCTGCCAACTCAAACTAACAGCCTACAGTCCTACATTCCCCACATGCCTGTCCCACCCCAAGAAGTGTGCCCCTTCTTTTCTCAACAGTCCTTCAACTGCCCCACTTCCTTTCTGGGCTTTAGCAACAGGTCGAACATGAAGTCTCAAGGCCTTGTAGCTGCAGTTTAGCACCTTCAAGAAATCAATTCCCAACAATTCTCTCACCCAGAGAGAAATTGTTCACGGGCCTGACAACCCGCCTCTTCAATATACCATGAGCATGACAACCTGCTTCTTCAGTCCAACTCCCAAGCTAACCAGGTACAAAAATAGGTATGGATACAGATACAGCCTTACAGACTCAGGTACAGTGACAGGAAGGTATGGAGGACAACTCACTCAGTGAGTGAATGCTCATCGAATCCTTGAATGGATGACTAAATGATGGAAAGAATGGAAAAATGAACTAAGTCCAAACTATATGTATGCATGTCCCCAACTTGACACTTGTCATGTTGGGAGCTACTTTGGCCCACTTTTCCCCAACCTTAGAACTTAGGATAAAATACTTATCCATACTTTATACTTAAGAAATATTAATATAATATTCCTTTTTGTCTTAAGCTCCCTAGCTTAGCCCATTTTCCTTAACTTTTATCCCCCCCCCCTCCCTAACTAGTGGATTTTAGTCCCCCATACTCTTTTATCATGTTCATTCTATCCGCAACGATGTATTTTATATTAATGATAAGACATATAAAGAAATAGGCTCACTGGCCTTTAGCATCTAGGCTCTCCAGCCTAATCATCACAAAATTGGCTTACCAGCCTATAAAACACAACATATATACAAAGGCTCCCTGGCCTCAAGATCGTGCGCACTTAAGTTATTGAACGCGGTATCTTGGAATGTGTTCCCTTCATCATTTTAGTGTGCATTACATGCATGCACTATTCCATGAAAGGTGCATACAAAAATAATATCAAACCACTCACCAGCTTAAGTACATTTGTATTTACATTTACAATTGGGTTCGGCCTAGGGATATTACAAAACCTAAAAAGGGTTGTGGTCGATAGAGATATGGAGGGATATATTGTAGCTATGTTGAATATAAGAAAGGATTTCATCCCATGTGTGTGCATGTTTGGAATTATACATCCTCGGGATATGGACAATCATCTTGTTGACTACCCCCATTTGTCCATCAGTTAGTGGGTGGGAGGAAGTTAATTTGGTCAGCTTGGTATCCATCATTGACTATAGGCTGGACAAAAAAGTTCTCAAAAACCTACTGTCTTGATTTGAGATAATGGCTTGTGGGAGCCCAAAATGAGCCCAAACATGTTCAAAGAAGAGATTGGAGGTGGTTGCAGCTGTGATGCTCTTCTTGCAGGGTGCCAAAATGGTCATCTTAGAGAATTGATCAATGACCACGAAGACACAGTCATTCCCATGCTTGGTTAAAGGAATATCAGACATGTAATCCATTGAGATGGATGCCCAAGGCCTATATGGAGTAGGCAGAGAGGTATATAGCCCTTGTTTCTTGACGACGGGCTTGGGAAAGGTGCAGAAAGTGTAAGATTTGATGTAATTGTAGACATCTTGTCTAAGATTTGGCCATAAAAATGATTTTGCAGTTTGCAGTGCTGCCATTATTTTTTGTACACCAAAATGTATTGTTACCCAACTGCAATGAGCTTCCTAGATCAACTTTGCACGCTCGCTTGAAGGAACAAATAGATGGTTCAAATGGCATAACAATCCATCCTAGAAATGAAATTTTGGATCTATTTTTCATGTGCTCAATGTCTGATAGGTAGTATAAAATTTAAAGTCATTATTGTATAATTGTGGCCACCCGAACGTCTCATGCCCACAAGAGTTAAGAACTATGGTTAGCGCCACAACCAGAGGTCGACTAAGGCAATCTGTGACATGGTTGATGCTTCCCTTCTTGTACTTGATGTTCAAGTGGAATTGTTGTAAGTACATGGACCACTTCTTATGGTGATAATTCTATAAATTTCCTTGTCTATGTATGAATTGATAAGGCTTGTGATCAATGTGGATGATTGTTTTCTTCCCCAGAATGTAATGCTTCCACTATCGACATGCATGCACAATGGAGTACATCACTTTGTCATAGGTTGGGTATCTGTGAACAACATCATATAGTGTTTCATTGTGATAGCCTATCGGATTCCCATGCTAAGTCAGGACTACACCGATAGCATAATCTAAAGCATTTGTCTCAACCTAAAATGGTTGTTGGAGGTATGGAAGAATAAGGACTGGTGTTGCGTAGAGGTGGAATTTCAAATCCTCTAATTCTTTCTTTTGGGATGCATCCCACACAATCTTGACATTATCTTTAACCTTGGTCACTGTTGGGCGCAAGCCTATTTTGAGAATGAACTCTATTTTAGGAGAAGACTTATTTTTGGAGAAGGATATTTTTTGGTGAAAGACATATTTTTAGAAAGGAGCATGCCCAAGAAGTGGCAAGAAAGAAGCACACAAAAAAAGAAGGAAAAGTAGCATGCAAGAGGAAAAGCAACATGGCGCAAATTCGGTGATAAACCCTACAACAATACCGTCTAACCAGAAATCTACTGTGCACATAAATTTTTTATTAACTTGTTGTAACTGCACGATTTCCATAGGGTTCCTCTCTAGCCGTCACATTCGGTTTGTAGGGTGGTTGTATTTTAATATCAATAACCATTCCTACAACAAATGTGGGAAATCATAGAAAAATACCTCATGAAAATCGCTAAACATATATTTGTCGAGATATTTGCGTGGTGTTAACTTAGGGTTTATGTTGTCTTTCTGTGGAAACTAAAGTTCCTTTATTTCCAACCATATTTCAATCTTCACCTTCATTGAGTTCCTTTATTTCCAACCATAATTCAATGTTAAGCCTAACCATGATAGGGTTAGGATTTTTGACAAATATTGTAACGGCTATAAGCCAAAAAGTAGTATAAATAAGGACCTTGGAGGTCTAGGAGAGGGTTTTTGATGATGTTAGAGGAATGATTTTGAGAGAGGCTAGTAGAGGAAAAGAGAACTGATTATTGTGATTTTGTAAGATGTTAAGGAAAATAAGTCTTGTAGAAGAGTCGAGTAAGGTAGTCTTTGAGGGTTAGGTCACAGGCTGAGGATCTAGGTCACAGGCTGAGGATCTTGGTGTGATCTATTCCACCTCACAGAGGGTTCTTACCCTCATATTGATTGTATTATAGAATATGTAATGTGCGCAGCGCAATATTTTGCAAAAGACTAAATAAAAAACCATATAGCCATATATTTGTGGGCATAGCCCCCGAAGGGGGTGAACCATGATAAAATTGTGTGTTATGTGTGATTGTTAATGAATGTTTACTTTATGTTGATCATTAGCTTATGAATGGATGGTTAAACTAGAAATATCAGCATGCATGCATAGGTTTAAATATGAATAAATCAGAGAAGTACTTGAATAATTAACAAGGATAATGCATGAGGAAGAAAGGACACAATCACACATCCCCACTCTTTCCTAGATTGCAAACACTTGGGTATTGCAGTCACCCATAAAAGCTATCTTGGGTGAGATTGCATTGTGCACCCTCTGTGCAATGTTTCCTTCTGGGTTATGAGAAGGGCCGATAGTTTTTTAGGGTTTTGTTGGAAACCTGTTGAGATCCGAACCTAGGTCAGACCAAGAAGAAGAGGAAGAGCATAACCAACAAATGGTTCTGTTGTTGAGATGAACTGCATAGGATTGAGTGGACAAGATCTGTGGAAGAAACACATAGAGAATGAAAGTATATAAGGGAATGTTCAAGACATGGAATTCAATGAAGGCAAAGATTGAAATATGGTTGGAAATAAAGGAACTTTAGTTTTCACAGAAGGACAACATAAACCCTAAGTTAACACCGCACAAATATCTCGACAAATATATGTTTAGTGATTTTCACGAGGTATTTTTTCTGTGATTTCCCACATTTGTTGCAGGAATGGTTATTGATATTAAAATACAACCACCCTACAAACCGAATCAGATAGATAGAGTGGAACCCTATGGAAATCGTGCAGTTACAACAAGTTAATAACAAATTTACGCTTGCAGTAGATTTCTGGTTAGACAGTATTGTTGTAGGGTTTATCACTGAATTTGTAGTAGATACTATGAAGTCTTACACTACAAAAGAGAATTATTTTCTAAAGGGGCTCAGAGGTAGGTACATCATATCGTTATATACTTCAATCAAGATTTTATTGTATGAATACGGTGTGATTACCATGGAGTCAGACAACTAAACTTCCCTGCGTGCATGGAGGAAGGTGGGAAGCATTGGCAGGAGGTTGAGATATGGAAGAGGATATGGATAAGGGAAAGAATCAGGAGGCCATGGACCTGATCATGATGGAAGAATAGCCTTTTCCTCATGGATTTAGATGAGGGAATTGTTGTATAATGGTGGTCGGCTCCCAGGTGGCATATTCTAGAGGTGCATATTTTCATTGGACTAACACTTCCTGGATGGTGTGCTGACGAAGATGATGCTCTCTTTGGGTAAAGACTACTTGTGGCTGCAACCATATGGAACCTTCTTCATCCAAATTAGGGAGACTAGTTTGAGTTTGGAACTTAGCTCCAATCACCTTCTTTAAGAAGGAAACATGAAAAATGGGATGGAGCTTCAAATGACTGGGTAGAGATAATTGATAGGCCATTGATCCCACAATCTTGAGCATTGTATAAGACATAAAATTTGGGCTCAATTTTCTAGCAGTGTTGAGCTTTGAGTGAAGTCTTCTTATAAGGTTATAGTCGAAGAAATACCTAGTCCCCTTCAAAAAAATGGCATTCAGAATGACCTTGATATTCTTTTTGCTTCATGTGATTCTGAGCCATGACCAAATTATATTTGAAAGCACAAAGAATAGCCTCGCGAACTGTAATATTTTTTTCAACCTCCTTAACCTTCGAGACTCCTAGCATATAGGAGCGAACGGATGGGGAATTTTGGCCATAGAAAGCTTCAAAAGGAGTCATGCGAGTAGTTTTATGGTAAGATGTGTTGTACCACCATTCATATAGGCATAACCATTGAGCCCACCATTTTTTCCACTCAAATGAAAAACACCTCAAATATGTTTCCAAACACTTGTTGACAACTTCAATCAGGCCAACTGTCTAGGGTTGGTAGGCAGGGTTGAGATGCAATTGGGTGCCCTGTAGCTTGAACAATTCTTGCCAAAAATTGTTGGTGAAAGTGGGGTCTCTGGTAGAGAAAACAGAATTAGGCATGCCACGAAGCTTGAAGATATTATCCATGAATATTTGCGCCACTGTGGAAGATTTGAATGGGTGTTGAAGAGAACAAAAATGAGCATATTTGGAGAGACAATCTAAGACCACCATGATGAGTGACTTATTGCTCGATTTAGGTAATCCTACAATGAAATCCATATAAATATCTCGCCAACTAGTAGGGGGAATCATAATCAGTTGGAGTGTGACTGGAGATTTGACAGTTTCTCCCTTGTTGCATTGAAAGACCTCACATTCAGCCACAAAGGTGCAAACATCCTATTTCATACCCTTCCAGAAAAAATAACATTTGACCCATTCATAGGCTTTGGTAAACCCTGAATTCTCGGTTATGGGTGAGGCATGAAGTTCATAAAGAACTGTGGATTTAAGTTGGGGTTGCTTACATAAATCCAAATGGCCTTTGTAGCGAAGCTCTTCATTATGCCAAGAGTACCTTGGAGAAAATAAATAATTTTGTTACAATTGGTGGAGCAAGCTAGAAATTTTGGGGTCTTCCAGCCAGTCCTGACGAACAAATTGGAGCCAATCTGATACAATGAAGGAGAGGGAGAAAAGGGACCCGTCTTCTTCATATTTCTGGGAAAGAGCATTGACCACTACATTTTCCTTTCCCTTCTTGTAAATGATATCATAATCATATCCAAATAGCTTCGTCACCCATTTTTTTTGCACCGAGGATGAAATTCGTTTTTCCAAGAAATAATTGAGACTCTGAATATAAGTTTTGAATTGGAATCATTGAGCCAATAAATAAGGACGCCAGAGATCCACAACATGCAAAAAAGATAAAATTTCCTTTTCATAAATGGATTGGACCAAATGTCACTCTGAAAGTTGTTTTCTAGTGAAGGCCAAGGGTCTACCATCTTGCATGAGGATGGCTCCAATTCTTTCTCGGAAGCATCACATTCCAATACGAATGTCTTTGTGAAGTTTGGGAGGGATAGGATAGGGGTCGACCACATATAATATTTTAAGGCTTGTAAGGTATGATTCGTAGTTGAAGTCCAAGTGAAAGAATTATTTTTAAGGAGGGAAGTGAGAGGAGCTGAAATCTTTCCATAATTCCAAACAAACTTCCTATAATATCTCTTTAAACCCAGAAAACCATGGAATATATTAAGAGTTTTAGGGAGAGGAAAATCTTGCATAGATTCAATTTTATTAGGATCCACTCAGACACCATCCTTGCCGACAATATGACCCAGGTATTCCACTTTTGAGGCACCAAAGTCACACTTAGATTGTTTGAGGAAACATTGGTTCTTAGAGAGTAGATGGATAAGTTGATTCACATGGGAGAGATGGGATGACCAAGTTTTACTATAGATGAGAATATCATCAAAGAAAACTAAGAAAAAATGACGAAGAAAAGGACAGAAGAAATTATTCATAACAATTTGGAAAGTGGAAGGAGCATTACACAATCCAAAGGGCATTACCAAGAATTCATAATGACCCTCATGAGTGTGAAATGCAGTCTTGAGAATTTCTTTTTCTTTCATACGGATTTGGTGGTATCCAGAATGCAGATCCAATTTGGTGAAGTACTGAGCACCACTGAATTCATATAAGAGGTCATAAATGACATGAATGGGGAATTTGTCTTTGATTGTGAGTTTGTTTAGGGTGTGGAAATCAGGAAAAATGCACCAAGTACCTTCTTTCTTGAGTACCATGACCATAGGGGAATAATAGGGGATAGTACTGGGATGGATAACACCAGCTTCTAGTAATTCATGAACAATTTTCTCAATTTCATTCTTCTGGGAAAAGGGATGGTGATAAGGCTGAACATTGGGAGGAAGACTGCCTAGGATGAGAGGGATGGAATGATCATGGACTCCACGGGAAGGGGGAAGTTCTTTGGAGGTGGTAAAAGAAAATTGATGGCGGGAGAGGATAGATTAGAGGTCAATATGCACATAAGGTGTCTCAACAACATGAATGGAGTGGAGTTGGGCTATAATTCCTGAATGACCTTTTTTGAGGAGATTTTCCATGCGATGGGAATTGATGATCTCAGGGGAGCCCATTGTGATGCCTTGGAACTTATATTGTTGTCCCTCCTGTTGGAATTGCATGGTTAAGTCCTTAAAATCCATGAGAATGTGGCCTAGAGTGTGTAACCATTTGACACCAAGAACAATGTCACAACCACCCATGTTTATCGCAAACATATGGGATTTCAGGTGATACTGGCCAATTTGGAGTCACACATTTTCGCATCGTCTCCCACATTTCATGGAACCACCATTGGAAATCATGATTTGAAAATTATTGACAACAAAGATGTCGCAATTGACTTCTTGGAAATGCAAAAATGAATAAATTTATGGGTGCTACCATTGTCCACAAGGATGATGACTTTCCTATTTTTATGTAACCAATTAATTTGAGAGTATGGGGAGTAGAGAAGTCAGTGAGGGAATTAAGTGAAATCACCAGGTCAACGTCTAGTGGATAATAGGGTGGGGTGAGGTCAGATGGAAGTGGTAGTTCCACCACATGTGGAATAACAACATCTTCTTTAGAAATATCCTCAGTCACATCCATAAAAGGTTTTGTTCCTTACACTTGTTCTAGGGAAAATTGTTGTTATCACAATTATAACAAGGACCCTTGAGTTGACGTTCATCCATTTCAACCCTCGTTAATTTCTAGATCTTGAGGGGAGGTGCAGGAGGGGAAAAATTGGTGGGTTTAGGGCAAGGAGGAAGGAGGGTTTGCGGGTCTGGGAGGATACAATCTGTTGGGATTCCTTGGCTTGTTGAGTAGCTTCCAACCAAGTCTAGAAGCGTTCCATGAGAACATGGGCACGAATTTCATCTTTGAGGCCACTGATAAATAATTCTCTAAAAAAAGCGTCTGACATGCCCTCCATTTTGAAAGCCAAGTGATCAAATGCAAAAATACATTCTTTCACTATCCCAGACTACTTTAACTTGGTCAAGCAACCTAAATGGTGGGTGTTAGAGTCAAAGAGGTCATAAATTTCATCCACAAACTATGTCCAAGAAAGATACCCTTGGTGTGCCTTTTTTTCTCCATTGCCATCATTTCCATTGTTCCAGATCCATATGTAGGACACCATAACAAAGCTTGGCTAAATCATTAGTAATGCCATGCAAAGAGAAATAATGTTCCATTTGGGTGACCTAGCCTGCAGGATCTGATCCATCAAATTTGTTCACCTCAATTCTAGGAGGGTGTAGGTCTCAGGAAAAGTGGGTAGTATGAGGACCTTGGTAATGGGAAGAGTCATGGTCATCCTGATAAGATGGTTGTTCAGAAGAGGAAGGGTTCTAGAAACGGCCTAGGAAGTGTTATTTGAGGTCTTTGAGGTCTTTGATGTGGGAACATTGTTCCTTGAGGATCTCAATAGATTAATTGATTGAGATAAGGTTGGAACTAATAGTCTTGATGTCTTCCCTATTTTGGTGGATGTCAACAATCAAGGCATTGAGTTCTTGGGCTTGTGTGGTATTCATTTGGACAAATGAGCAGGAAAATGGTATAGGGGAAACAAAAGGGGTCTGGAGGGGTGGGTGGGACCACAGAGAAGAAGGGTATCAAATGACAGGTACCACTATGACTAAGGTGAAAAGGGGGATCGAAAGGGATAGGATCCAAATAAGGGTGTCAGAGAAGGGTCTGGTCCACAAAAAAGAACCATGTTAAAAATGATAGGTATCACTAGAATCGGGGCGACGAGAGGAACACAGTGGGACAGGTCCCAAATAAGTGTGTCGGAGGGACAATTATACTCTTTTTTTTTTTACTCATGTGGAGTTATACTCCGTCTTGAAAAATACTGCATGACGAAATGAAAAAATGATTAACAGGAAGAAATGTGTATTAATTTTGCAACCATAATGCAGAAGGAATAGTTGTGCAGCAATAGATCTTGTATGTTCTGGTTTTTTTTTTTTTTTTCGTCCCCAGGGGTAGGATATTCAGGGTTTATACAGACAAGCGTTTTCCCTGTGTTATAGCTCTCTGATTTACGTGTAGGGTCCAAAACTGGTCGTTGAGGTAAAAAGGTGTGAATTGGGAATTTATGAAACTTAACGAAGCATGCTTGATGAGATTTAATGCATTTATAACCGTAAAAGAAGTGTCTCTGAGAAGATTCAGGGAAATTATGACACCCCGTATATAACTAAAATGTGGGCCAAACAAGTCGTATTGTGAATTTACAAACCCGCAAAGCTAAGGAGCACAAAGACATGAGGTGAATAGGTGAGTTCAGATATCGGAGCAGCCAAAGTTCAACCGGAGAAGGAATAATTACCCACGATGGCACCTCCAAAGGTTTGTGCACCTAACCAAACAACACAGAAAACACGTAGTAGCCATAGGTCATCGCAGGAAACCGCAGAGGTAGAACATGCGTTTACATAGACAAAGGGAATTGTTGATGTCAAAGCGATTTCTTTGCCATATATCAAACCAATAAGCACCACACAGGTAGAGGAAGAAGAGAAGGACTCAATGATGGTTGGGATAGACATCAATTCACATGGCAATACATAGGGCCATGACCCATTAGAAACAGGAAACCCACAACAACCTTCCAAGGCCGAAGCAACCTACACAACAAATGTCATTGATAGTGAAAGGACATAATCTGACGAGCCAAGGCCACAACCAATGGTGGGGTTCATGCAACAAGAGGAAGTGTAGCTTGAAGATATCATGGGTCAACCAGAGTTGGGATAGGAAGAAAGAGAACCATAGGCTGGGACATCTAACGTACCAGCACAAAGAAAGAGGAAAAAACCCATCGTGAGGTCCCAACGCAATCAAATCGATGCCTCGATCATTTTTTCGTGCATTCTAGATGGGGTGCAGGCCACACCAAGTTTACTGAGATACGTTGAAAGGTTATGGTATGAATACCATGACATTTCTGACACTAGCAAATTCCTAGAATTTTCACAACAGGTGTATATGGAGAGCCTGGGCATAGGGTTATTCATATATCTGGTGTTGCAACCAAAGAAGTGGGTGGCAGGCTTAGTAAACACAGGGTTTCTTAATCTGTTGGAGATTCCCCACTTCGGAAAAGGGACAGATATGAATAATTGTGTCAAGAAGTTACTTGTGGTTCTCCATGGATGAATTTTCTGGTTGGACGAACCAGTATCAATCGATGTGGAATCAATTTCATCCATCACAATATTTCCATCAAATGGTGAGAAGCCTACATAGTACATGGATGATAAAACCAAGGAAAAGGCCCTCGTAGAAGAAATCAAGAAAAATTAGGGGAAAAAAGGGGCTTGCACATCATTATCATAAAAAAGATCAGCGACGCAGCCACCCATATGGCAAAAAACATAATGGCATGCAAATGATTTCAAAAATGTAGCAAGGAGGAGGTACCCACAAGAGTTGTCGCAGTAGCAGCGCAGTGCGAAAATGACACCATGCTTAGTTGGGCCCCATACTTTCTAAATCTATTCCTAGATGATTGCAAGGATGTACAAGACTTGGGAACTAAGTTCCACTACTCTTGGCTCATTATATTGATAGCGATGTGTTGATCATTCAACACACCCTAAAAAGCCTATGTCGATTTTTTACTTTTTGGGTGCCACTTGATTTTTGCACTATCTGAATTTGATTTCCTTTTGAGAAATGTGTTGTCTTTTCTTGTTCTCTTGACTCTCATTAGCTATTCAGGTTTGTATATCTTTATGAAACCCCATGAATTAAAGAGGCTTAACACTTAAATAAGGAATCAATAGCCAAAACACTTCACCTGACACGCTCAAGATTTAGCATCGGAAGGAATTAAGAGGCGAAAAAGAATCACTTGGAAAACCTCAGTTACCGAGCATCGATCTTCACCAGTATCAGTGAAAGGAATTTTTGTTTTATAACAAGCATCACATATAGACATATCTTACAAACTTCGAGATCCCGAGGAGTGGTTGAATACATATTTCTTTGTGAAATTCTATGAACACCACGACACCAGCTGGTTGATGGCCTCATGGTGGAGAGAATATAAGAAGTACACCAACCGGAGCACCAACTGATACCAGAAGACCAACTTAAGGGAGCCATACATCTACCTAATGGCTCTCATCTGCCGATTTTATGGAGATAAGTATTGCTCCAAATTTTTGGAGGCATGGATGCCTCTAGCTTACACAGTGGTCATTTATGGGACCGAATTCAACTAAGGAGCCATCATTTCCAAACAGATGAGCATATTCATACAAGAAGCTTAGATGCCAAAAGAAGGATAGACACCAGCCTTCTACATGGCTTCATACTTACTGGATGTCATGTGTGCCAGAAACATATTTGTTGGCATGAACCTGAGCTAGCACATCGTAGAAATCTTATTCCATGTATATTTCAGCATCCTATGGGAGAACAAGTACAAGAAATCCTACTCCCTCGTTTGCGATGAATTCATCGCACGTATTTATTTCATTCTTTTCAGGAAAGAATGCCCGAGACTATCAGTCGCGGGCAAAAAGATGATATCAAAGGTAGGCCACTGGTACCTGGACAAGAGAGACACATACATCAGGGTGTTTGAGGCCACCATAGTGCCACATATTCTACTAGCGCATGTCCCTGACCGGCTTGTAGTGGGGGAGATATGCTACCAGACCATCCTACAAGGCTATAACGCTAAGATGGTCAAGGACAAGAAAAGGGTGTTCATACATTATGGTTTCCATGTAGGCTTCTAAATGGTGAAGGACACCACTTAAGCCAAACAGGAAGGGCTGAGCCAATTAGAATTCAGATTCTAGACCAGTCGATTCTGCAAACATGACCCAAAGGGTCTAGTCTTGAAACATGCCTCGCAAGTGTTGTCCTGCTGGCCATACACCCATGAAAAATTCGAGGATGAAGTCTTCACAGAAAATTCCCAAGACTGGGACGAGGTGGTGGAAAGGATGGATGAACCCAAAATGACGAGGTTCGAAGCCATGAGCCTAGATGAACAGACAACAATCCTAGAGAAATCGGATCAAGGGGCCCTTAGGGCCAAGAAAAAAATGATAGAGGCAGAAGCAACAGAAGCCCCCTGATAGCCCTGGTACAAGACAAAGGTTTCCTTATGACTCATGATGTGCAGGAGAGAGGGTTGCACATGATAGAACAAGCGCAGTGGATAATTGATTAGTTGCAAGACGACCCAGATCTCACGGGAATGACACGGTCCCTTGTCGATAACCTAGATGGAATCCATACGAGACCGAGCAACCCTGAATTAATAGACCTTGATGAAATTATTGGGTTAGACGAACTTGAATTCACAACACCACCGGTCAAATCATCGAAAGGTGTTTCAACTCAACCAGAGACAGTAGGGGAATTAGTGGGAACAAGTGCGCTAGACCCCATCTACAAATTAATTAAAATCTATGATGATGATGAGAGCCCAGAGGCATCCCTTGTGACCCTGTACATATCAAAGAGGAAAAGGAGCAAGAGACTACATCTTCCCCAGTTCCTGATGCTCAAATTTGGGGGCTTCCACAAAACAAACAAGAAGTCGAGAGTGTCCTAGACACTGAGTTGCCCAATGCACCGGAGACCCAAGCGGACAGTCTGAAGGATGAGCCAGGGTCGGTCAAACCAAAGGAAGAATATCTATAATAGGAAATAGGTGTCTCAATGGACGATGATTAAGCAATTACCGAGCCTACTCCCTATGCCTCAATTTAAATTGATACTCAACTCCTCAATGAGCGACAAACAGAAGTTGGGCCTTCAAAACACATGGAGGAAGTTCAAGAACCCAATCTTGAACACGTATATACCATCGAGAGTCTGGGGAATACATTCACCTGGGGAGATCAACAAATCCCCGAACCTGTGGACGAAGTAGCCAACATACATGACATCGCTTATGATCGGAAAAGGAAATCTATCATCCAGAGGACAACCAAGAAGAGAAGGATCACTCTGGATCACTCCATCCTCATCACCATGGAGGAAAATCTAATAAATAAAGAGAACGCTAAAACATCTGAACTTATCGGCGCAGGGATAGAAATCACATATGCCACCCTAGATAGAGAAAAAAGGGATGAATAGGAGTTGGATTCTTCTTTAAAGGAATTGAAACATTTGCGCCACTTGGAGAAATATTACTAGGACACCACACAGGACGCGGTGTACCTAAGGAGTGAATTCAAGGAGGCCTACAACAAGTTTACAGATGAACGACACATATTCACTAAAAGGATAGATGAGATGCAAGAAGACACCCTCATGGCACTGGCCATGTGAAAATATATGGAGAGGTGGTACAAGAAAGCACAACAAGTCATGAAAAGAATCGACTATATCAATGCGGTGCAAAAAGGTTGAGACGTCAAAGAGAACGACATTCGGGTGCTAAGGGAAAGCAATGTTAAGAACCAAATATCAATATAGCATAAAAAAACCTCAGAATAAATACTCAACGCCTTGAAAAAGAGAGAAATTCAGATAATAAGCATCTTCGAGGGGGAAACCTCCTTATGCCCACATAAATGTACAATTCCAAGATGATTCCAAATGAAAATGTCTCC